>JABXWE010030496.1:0-25437 GCA_014611495.1 Limonius californicus
ATATATATATATATATATATATATATATATATTGCACTCTGTAAGTACTTGTCTGAAACATAGAAGTTTATATGCATAAATGCGGATATATGCGGATTTCGCAATAGATGTGATCAAAGTTCGTTTCTGTTAGCGCGAGAGTAACTAAACTGTTTAGACAGGTGGAACGGGTAAGGAATTAATATAGATTTCTAATTTTTTGGCATTAATTAAAAGTAATCTTACATAAATATTTAAATTTCAACTTTATGGTAAACATAGAGTATCCGTTTATAGTTTGTATATTTATTAGTAATTTCGTGGTGGTAGTAGTGAGGTTATACAAAATTTTCATCATTATCTTTTGATTGTGAATTCAATTTTATGAACAAGAATCCAAACGGAAATGTATACGTTGTAAACGTGATTCGCACAAATATAAATGTATTTTCTACAGCAGAAAGAGAAAGCTGAGCTCAGCCTTAATTCTTCTCCAATTAGGGAACCGTTGAACTTCTTGAGCCTTAGCTTCAAAACGCTGTAATGAGGGATATCTTCAGCAGAACTTGAAATGTTAAATCCCATAGAAGAACACAACGGTACAGCAGCGTCGGCGTCGGGACGCTGGTGAACAGCAGCAGAGAACAGCGCTGATTAGTCGGCTGGCGGCCGCGAACTCGCGAACATGCTGCAAGGCAGCAGATCCTCCTCCTGTGGCCAGGACGATACGTAGTGGTAACTTAGTGTGATGTGTAAAACATGGAATATGTGCTGCGATTGCAATGAGTTTTCGAAAGATTTGCAACTCTAGTTTCATTATTTCAGGTAAAAAATTATTTTTGATCGATATGTGTGTGCCCAAATCCATTTTGGGCAAGTCCATTATTTGGTAACTTTCCCAAAAACTATACAACTGGACATTTTACAATCGTAATGCGTGTAAAATCCTAAATCTAGATGAATTTAGAAGGTTTAGGAATATTTTCGTAATTTGAAACCAATTTCGGGAACGACGCAATTGATCTCTATATATGTAGATGATTAAACGCTTGTCGAATAATGGGACTGGTTATACACAAAAGGACGTTTTTGTAGGTTTAAATCAGTAACAACCGGAAGACAAAAGCATATACGCCGAATTGTTCATTATAACATTATCGCTTTAACACTTTGTTCAGAGAACTGAAGGAAGGAGATAGGCGATTTCGCACCAGTTCAAAGTTAGTTAGCATGCATTTGAGCGAGTGCCCATTAAAGGAACAACTGAGCTTTAAATGACAATAGAATTTAACTGTAATAAGGGGCAACAATATAAACTCGATTATTTGCGCATTTAAATTGGAAATGCCTACGCCGGGTGGAGAACGAATACAAAGGAGCATATAAAGCCGTCCTAAATTTCACCCAAATTATCTATAACTGAACGATAGACAGACCGGAATTTTTCTTTCGACGCAATTTGCCAAAATGTATTTATGAGCAATATCAGCACAAAAGGTAACTACGCCTTAATGATTTTCAGAATAAATGCAAAGTGTAAAAATGCATGAGCCCATTTGCATTAACTTCTGTTAACATGGAAAGGCTTCCATTAAAGCATTAAAGGAATATTTACTAAGTAAATCTGGATTAAGGGGAGCGCTTTGTCCTACTTGTGAATGCTTTAATTGTAGTTGCTGCATATTTAAGCAACAGTTCCCTGGAAAAGTTAATATTTAACATAGCATACGCCAAAAATATTTTTCTACCTTCATTTTATTAATTTTTCTCATTTTTCTCCATTTGTCAATTTTGTTATATTCAACAAGTTGAAGAATTTTTTAATATATTTTAATAACAATATATATTCCACTCATAAGTGATCGAGGAGAAAGCTTAAAGGATAAAACAGTTCTTTGATAAGGAGTCCGGATTTTTATGAATTGACTCAAGACAATTTTTCATTTAACAGTCCGTAATTGACGACATACTTTTGCCTTTTTAGTTTCCGTCATTTCTTCCTATAGGATCAGTTTGCTCTACGTCTTTATGAAAACAGATATTTTTCATCCTTTCGCAAATTTTCTAATTAAGGGAGGCTATTTATCAAACGGTAGTTTCTTTATTAACTGAATTGTGGATGGAGTTGAAATTCAAAGGAATTCCTGCTTTGCCAGAACAAGGTGTATTTGTTACAAAGGCTTCAAATTTGGAAACCAAGTAAACCACCTAAAAATGTTTGCAAGTTAATAATTACTGTCAGACGCCACACCCAGTAAGGGTTATAGGTTCGCAATATGTTTAGTATCGAAGTTCCGCATACCATTTTCGAAGTTCAAAAGCTTTCTAATTGGTGAAATCGTTTAACTATAAGAGCACTCTAACTTGAAACTAAGTGGGAATGCACAAAGTTTTGCACTTTGTTAGAAAAATGTAACAAGACGCAATTTGTAGGGATATTCTTGAAAAGCGAAAATAGTGTTACTGCGTAACTCAACATTTCAGGAAAGTACCTAGATGAAGAATATTCTTCAGTTACTTTTGAAAAAAATATCAATTTTACAAAATAAAAGCTTGAACAGTTCCATTATATTCAATAATAACGGAAATTATTTTCATTTTTCATTTAGAAAATTCAGGAAGAAATACCAAAATGATTGTGTGTTTGACTAAGCCAGTGAATTGGATAAGCAAAATCGAGCCTTTAACGACCCAGTTCACTATTTTTACAATAATATCCAAGGAGCAAGATGCTAATTACCATGATAGCTATTATATCCCTTTGCTAATAATCGTTTTATCAATACTTATATACGATCTCGTAGGCCTTCCAGTTAATAAACGTGGTCTCGGGGGTAATATGAATTCGTCACAGCTATTGATTTACGTAACCTTTTTGAAAAAGAGAACATAATTTGAAATCCCTTTAGTTAAATAATATAAGAGCGGTAAACAGCTTTAGGAATTATTCCCTTCTCACAAATGTAAACTTAAAATCACACTCACTACTATTTTATACCCAACACAATACATTTGGTATAAAAATCTGTAGTGGATGTGACATTACAATTCTTGTTTAAATAATAAATGCACCTAAAATATGCAGCGATAAATCTTTATAATCAACTGACCCTAAATTGCTGTTGTACTTTACATTCCAATTAGTAAAATTTACCACGGAATTGTAACAATTGCATTGTTATTATAAATTCGGATCCTTAAACAAATTTTCTGATTTTCCATTTCTTGTAGCTATAATTTTTCCGTCTCTGTTAAAATACACTCTTCATATAAAAAATGTGGTCTACAAAATAAATATTTTAATTGAAAGAACATAATCTTTAATTCTTTAACATATCAGATCTTCCTCTTGTAATGTTCCGACTGTTATGTCTTTAAATTTCCTAAACAATATGTTAGGAGATAAGTTGCTCTAAATAATTTAGTTCTAAAATCATTTCTTTCCGAAGTTAACAAAAAATATCTGATTTTGTACCGGTAACAAATACAGCGTTAATCCTGCCCCAGGAACCCTAAACGACAATCATTTTTTCCCAAAAGAGCATTAGCAATTAAATTAATAATTTGATCTCCAAAACTACTGTTAGTAGGTACTCCATTTCCTTAAGCTTCAGCTATTAAAATATGCTAAAAGTTCTCTTTTCATAATTTTAACCCCAAATCAATCCTAGTTCTCCAACACACCATAAAATTAACATTTTTTAGATGAAAAGATCTAAAGTAAGAAGATGAAGAAGTTAGTATTTTTATTTCGTTGACCCTCCGTCATCCCTTCTATTGTTCCGCTTTTTAAGCCTTAAAATCTGGCAAGGAAGGTCGGGTACTGCTTTCCTCCAATCCCTCTTTCGAACGAATCCGTTTCGTATTCGAAGCAGTAATACTTGTGAAACCTTATTTTGGATCTACAGTTCATCTTTGTATGAAAAAAGTCGTTATTTGGTGAAACCTTAAATATAAGCTGAAAAGGGAAGACGGTTATTGAAATTTTTCGTCTAGTTGAATCGAGTTTATAAAGTAGATATTTTTCTTTTTTCCGTATCATTTACGAATCAGTAATATCTACCCTTATCAGACTTATTGTTTTAAATCGAAATCGGTGGAAACCTATAAAAAAGTTTATGTTTGTTTTAACTTTTACTTGAAAAGAAACTGTACATGGAAATAAAGAAACATAATAATACATGTTTAATAAAGATATACGATTTAGCGTTTTCAATAGGATGGTAGTCAAAGGGTGTGTGTAATAATTTTTAATGAGGACGGCTTACGAAGCGTACAATGTTTGCGAAATTTAGCTTTCCTGCTTTTCAAGGTGCCGCAGAGCGTCTTATAAAGACGAATATAACTTATATTAAAATTATATTATATATATATATATATTGCTGTGAGACAGGGGATAAATTGTACATAAATTGTACATAAATTTTATTCAATGACAAAATATGGCAATAATAAACTGTAGTATAAATAAACTACCTCCACAGCACAACTTCAAATCGAGACTATTTTCTAAATAATTTCTTTAAAACATAAAATATTTTCAGGGTAATTTTTAATTTATTGGCCCTATCCGTCTCAGTTTTAGATCAAGGGTTGATTGAAAATTTCCCCAGTCTGTTTTTCCGCATGCTAGTTTAGGTGCTGGAGGTGTTGTTTGTGGGGTGTTATAGAAGCTGATAATTACAGGTAGATGGTCCGATTCTAGTTCAGATGTTACTGTTTGGTATATTGGATAGGTAACGTTTTTTATAACATCTAATATGTCAGGTTGATGATCTGCTCTATATGGATGGTAAGTGAATTCGTCTGGGGCTGATATTAGAATACCGTGGTCGGCCATAATATTATGTCATTTGGTTCCGTCAGGGTTATTAGCTCGACATCCCCATGTGGTGTTTTTTGCATTTAGGTCTCCCAAGAGTATCGTGGGCTCATCACTATTGAAAAGTTTGCCAATTTCATCTTCAAGAAGCCGCTTATTAGGTGATTTGTATGCTGTCGTGAGAATCAAAGAGCTATTATTGTTCATAAGTATTTTTATAGTAATAGCTTCTATATTTTGAAGATCACTCATATGAAGAAGGTGGCGATTAAGTTTCCTTTTGATTATTTTCGCAACTCCGCCTGATGCGATTAATACTTTTCTGTCTTTCCGGTACACGTGATATCCAGGGATTCTGAACTTTTCTGCTGATAAAATGCGTCTCTGTGATACAAGCTATGCCTATGTTGTGCCGTGTCATGAATTCTAGAAAAGTTGAATGTTGAGCTTTGAGACCACTGGCATTCCAATTAGTCACTGTTAGGTTATTTATTAATGGGGCATTATTTTGATCCATTGACTAGCAATGTTGGAAGTAGTGTTGTTAGAAATGGCATTGGTTTATCCAAATGGGGAATTAGCAATTCAATTATTTTCTTTAATATGGTGGTGATGAAGTCAGCTGATTCTTGTTGTCCATCAGCTGTTGTCGTGTTGGGTTTGGGTGCAGAGCATCCAGGGGAAGATGACTCGTTTGCCTTATTTTCTTGTCTATTGCTTAAAGTTTGGGAGTATAATCTATTTTGTGTTCGATAACTAGAGCTTCTTGTTTGGCTCTGGTTAATCTATTTTGTGGGATCGACTGTGTTTTATTCATCGACGTATTTACCCTATCCCATTTGGAGACCGATGGATTTCAACGAAACTAATCTTAATATAGTAACTGCATCCTGTGTAGTTAGCGGGGTGCTTTTTCCGACAGTTTACGCACTGAGGATCTTCTCCTGGTCGTTTAGGGCAGTCACTATATAAATGATTGCCTGTACACTGTACACAACGTGCTTGTGACTGGGAGTAGTTACGGGTGTGTCCGTACAACTGGCATTTTTTGCACTGAGGAATTTCTTTGGGTTTTCTTCGTATCTCAACTTCTACGCTGTTGTAATTTAGCTTTGTTAGGATGAATATTTCCTTGCCTTGTTGAGTATTACTAAGATCCACAGCACATAGTAGAATTGGGTATCTGTCCTTATTGTAGAGTCTGGCAATTTTCAGTACCGGGTAATTTCAGGCTGTTAATTCATCTTTAATTTCGTTTTTAGTAAGTGAAACGAGGAGGTTTCGGATTATTACAGATAAGTTGTTTACTTCAGGATCCTTAAATGTGTGATAGTTTAGTTTGTTCTCGTTGTAATGTTTAGTCATCGCTCGGTAATCTTCTATGCTGGTAAGATTTACTCGTAATTGTTTATTTTTAGCTACGGTGGTGAATTCACTCTTGGCTATTTTCTTGAAGTCAGAGATAATTTCTTGATATTTGAAACTATCTACATTGTGCAGGTAAACAAGTGGGATTTTTATTTTTCTCTCCGTGGTATCTACAGGTGTTATGGCCTCGGAGGTATCCATGGCACTTATGGCTGCGGCGTGTTTGCCTTGATAAATTATTTTCCCGGCATTTTCTATTTGTTTCGCCGATACAAAGAATTTATTGGTAGCTATTAAATTTTGTGGTTCAGAAAGATACTTTTTATTAGGTTCTTATATGGGTGGCGAGAGAGCAGAGCTGTTTCGTTTAAGATTGATGTCATTCATCTTGTTTGAGGAACCCCTCCTCAGGGATTCTTGTTAAATTTTTAACGTGATTACAAGTTGTGTCTATTTATGCATGCACATATAAATAAATAAATAAATAATATTACTTATCTGAAGCCAGCGGCCTCGTAATTTATCCTGTGCGAAAACGTTGACACTTGCACTTCCAGGCACTTGTGTATGCTTTGAAACTCTAGCTATATGCAATTTTGACACATACATGAAGTACTTGATCTTATTCCTAGCCAACTGTAGACTTTAAATTACGATGTATCTCACTTTGATTGTATAATACTTTGCCAGGGTATTCTGATGCTTACTATATTTTGGTTAAAATTTCCTTATTGCTTGACGTATCTTAATTACACATTTTTCTTATTTGTTGCCCCAATTACATATCCTGTGAAAGAGTTAATAGACATGGTTTCTGTTTATGGTTTAACCGATATACCTTCGTTATTATCATCGCGTTTGTATGGAGAATGATATCCCGACAGATGTTTACCGTACCACCAAATCATTGCAAGAGTATTCCAACGTTTTCAATAAACAGGAAGCCTAAAAACCAGGGAAAATGCAAATGTTAGATCTGCAATGGGAAAAAGCGATTTTGGCGAGAATTGAAGTGTCAACAAATACAAGACTAATTTCCGTCATAGAAAATACGAGCAGAAGAACTGTTTGGCGAATTCTTAATGAGCAGCCTCTACATTTGTTTCATATATATAAGGAGACAACGAAAACGGAGAAGCTTCTTGTCGTTGGGTTATACTTCAAGAACAAGTAAACATTCATTTGCGGGCGCAAATTTTATTTACAGACGAAGCCACTATTACGCGAAACGAAATTTTAATCACCACAATACGCACATACGGCACCACGAAAATCCCCTAGCAATAGTTGAAACACGGCCTTAACGGCGTTTTTCTATCAATGTTTCTGCTGGCGTTATAGGAGATTAATTACTAGGACCTATTTTTCTTCCAAAAGGCTAACAGAAGTTGTACACCTTCAATTCTTACGAAACGAATTGGAAAAATATTTGTTACTTATCTGTGTCAAAAATGAATAAAATTCGGTAAATTAGTCGAATCTAGAATTCGACATGTTTTATTTTAATAAGCGTTTGACGTTTAAAACGTCAACAAACTTTAAGGTTAGGAATCATCTACAAGTTGGGCAAAAGTTTTATACCTGTTAATTATTTGGGAGATATCCCCATCATATTCTGGAACTGCAACTGGAAATACAATCGAATTTAATTTAAAATAAATTAAAACAAATTAGTAACACCGAATCAACAACAATATGAAAAGTGAAGCAAGTTTGGGGTTAACAATTTAAAAAGAAAATATGAAATTATGAGTTTATTAGTATATTTGAACATCTGAAGTATTTGAGTTAATTACCTGGTAAAGCGATTTTACGAATACGAAGATATTCAGTCCAAAGTTTTTCGGCGAGCAACTTAGAAAAAACGTGACGGACTTTTGTGTTGAAGTTCAAGATCAACAGGGCGCAGGCATGCCATCCTAACTTTATCTAGGGAATTTTACCAACACCAGAAGAAAAGAAGTCAGTGCTTTTATGTGAAAGAGTGGGTCCGTTTGAAAGTGCTTTGTTAAATAAGACCCTACTATTTACTTCATGTAACTTTATCGTTTAATTGTTAAAGTTGTTTAAGGTGTTACCAGAAAAAAACTTGGATAATTCGATAACATTTAATTCATTTCTTTGTTAATCCATATTTTATAAGTTCATGTTTACTACCTTGTATCCTTCGCTTTGTACAGTTAACTAGCGCAGGAATTTAAAGGTCATACAGCAGTTACCAAATTTTATAGTATAAACCCTGAGGTAAGAGTTTTTTTAAAGTTTACGTTTGAAGTATGCTCTTTGTGTTGTGTCAACAACTTATGTAATAATATTGTAATATTTTTTTTGTCGCTTCAATGTCGAGCTCATATGTAGGTTCTTCAATAAATCATCATAATAATAATATATTGCTGTGAGATACAAAGGTAAAAAGAAAAAGAAAAGCTCCCTTATGCGTAGGGTTGCACAAAAATAATGTTGTGCTGCCACCAAATAAAATAATGTACACCTGTATACCAATGCTTCTAAATACGTTAATAAAATGATGACAACAATGTATAAGAATGTACCTTTTACATAACACAATTTCAAATCGAGACTTTTAAAATAAAATAGCATTAATTTAGAAAAGAAATGAAAGTCAAATTCATCAAATAAATCTCAGGGTTAATTATAATGAAGGTTGTAATAAAATGGGGTTGCAAATTTACACTCGTATTGATGGAAACTAATGGAAAACAGCAAAATAATTTGGTACTGAAATTGAAATTTTGAAATATATCTGAATAATTTAAATGTTGAATAAACAAGAACACCGTTGCAAATACTTTACTAGAAATAAGCATGTAATTCTTTGAACCAATACATATCTAAAATCAACTAGCTCAAAACTTTTTTTTTTCGGTTAACTAACCTTATTTTAGTATTCTGACGTGTTGACAATTCGTGTGCGCCGAACTCGTGACCTCCCTGGCACCTGCGTGATTCGGCTACAGCCAACTCGTGCTTAAGTCGCTCCAATTTCTTGTGTATTCGGATTTGGTGTAAGCAAAGGCCTCTCAAATGTTTACAGGATCGTCCACGTTGTCCCAGCTTACAGGTAAATAAATGGCTTTTACCTCTTGTAGTAATAATACAATCTTCGTTCCAAAAATGATCTCACAACTTGTTATAGGTTATGCTCCCATCAACCAATTCCAAATAATAAACTGGTAGCTCCTTGGATTTAAATGTTGACCAATATTTAGTTTAAACACACGAAGCACAACTGGCAATTCATGTAATCGTCGCACTGGATGTCTCAATTATAATTCAGTAAGTGAAAATACTTTTCAAACTTTTATATGCGTAGATCGGATTAAATCGTATTCATTTGTTGATGATATAATTTCCAAGCACTTGTAATTGTAGATAATAATTATATGAAGCACAGGCGAGTAAGGCACTTTTAACTTTTAAAATAATTTATTAAACTTTGACAGGTAAACACACACAACCACAAAATTACAAAAAGAATCGATTATCTAACTAACAGCATTTCTGCGTTGAAAATTTAGCAAGTGACTGTAGCAAGTAAATTATAGCAAGTGACGCTCTTCGTCGGGAAATTTGCTTTTATACTAATCAAATAAAAAACTATCGTTTCCATGGAAACGCAACAAATCTACATAAATTTGGACAAAATCTAATCAAGTTGAAATGTCAACAAGAAATTTCGACCAATGAGGATCGAGCTTGATTATAATCCAAAATTAACATAAAAACTTAATTTCTAAATAACTTTTTAATGCATCATGTTAAGGAAAAACCAAAATTATATTCGAAAATTACAGGAAAAGACGCAAATTTAGACACCAAACATGATACACTAAAATTAACAAATAAACAACTAAATATTGACAAATACAACAATTTGACAATAAACAAATAATTAAACGAGAATATTCAAATCAAACACACTTAAACTAATCTACACACATCCTAACATTGATTATAAAATATTTTATCCAAATTAAAACACATAAATAGGAAGAAATTTGATAATTTGGAAATTTTCAAGGTCAAATAACAAACATACATGAATAAATTAATAAATACAACGTTGTTTCTAACAAATCATATACCTTATTACTCAACTGCATTTAACACAAAAATTCCCTTAGGAATACAATACAAATCACAATTTACAGAAGCATAGTCAAAATTGTCAAAATTAGCTTAAAGCATAAATATTTAAACAAATACAACATTGTTGCTATTGGAAACACGATAAAATTCAACTAAATCACCAGTAGTAACTTTATACATAGTCAAATATCTGGTTTTAAACATAAATAATAAGTATTTCAAGCAATTTCAATCATTGTCGAAGAACATCAAGTTTTTTGCAAATAAATAAATAAATACATCTTTATTGCTAATGAAAATACGATGTAAGGTTGCCTCTTATGCCAATGCAAAAGCATTCAATACAATATAAGGCCAAACAAACTCATAAATGTACTAAAAGTCACAAACTTAATCTGAACTGTCAAATAGTTAACATAAATCCTAATATTCTTTTAAATTACAGCTTAGAATTCGAGAAAAATCGTTGCAAGGCTTATTCACAACATCTAAAAGGAAAATCCAATACAAAAATCCCGGAGGGTAAACGAAAAAACCTGCAACTCCACATCATTACTTCCCGAAGACACATCGGAAAGAACAACGAATGACCTCGTTTGAAATCTGTGTGTGTAAACGACTCATTTTCATACAGGAAAGCTATACATGGGTTCTATGCTTTATATTTAATTAGAAGTTAGTTATTTTATTGGGTGTAACACAGCAATATTATATATATATATATATAAAACAGCCTTCAGGGCTGAAGGCCCATGGCTTGAGTTCTCTTTCTCCGTTCCTTTCGATTTCCAGCCAGGTTTTCCCGCTCTGTAATCCCTAGCGCATCCAGATTCTCCTTAACACCACCAATCCAAGATTTTCTTGGCCGCCCTAGTCGGTTCACTCCTCCTGGTTCTTGTCGGAATATTACCTTTGTTTATCTGTCTTCGTCTCGTTGGATTATATGCCCTAGTCATCTTAATCTATTCTACCTTATAATACTTCCTATGTTTGGCTCGTTATACACCTCAGTTAATTCCTTACTCGTCTGTCTTCTCCACTCCTCATTTTCTTTGATGCCAAAAATTTTCCCCAAGACTTTCCTTTCCTATATCATTATCTTGTTTAGACCGTCTTGTGTGAGCAACAACGTTTCACTCAGGAAAGTTATTATTGGTCGAACCATAGTTTTATACAGCTTCCCTGTAACTGATCGCGATATGTCTTTGGCACTCAGTAAACTTCGGAACACACTTAAACTACACTTCTTGAGCCGACTGTAATACGTCTTTCTAAGTTGTTGGTATGGTTTTCGTCATTCATGATCTCTGCCTCCAGATATACTATGTCATCCACTTACTCTAATTCATACACTATATTTGTTGTCCTACTGCTTACTTATAGATTCTGCATTGGTTGTTTCGTTTTTCCCATTATCATTTATTTTGATTTTTCTTGGTTTATTTCTAGACCCACCGTACTTGCTTGTTCTTCTAGTATTTTAGTTAATCCTTTTAGTTCTTCCCTCGTTCTGGCTAATATCGTGAGGTCGTCCGCATATGCAAGACATTGGTAAGAGCTTCTGAAAATGTTACCATTCGTTTTAATTTTGCTTTGCCTCAATATATTCTCCAAGATGATATCAAATAATGTGGTCGACATTGGGTTCCCTTATCTTAGTCCTACAGTGTTTATAAACGCTTCCGATAGATTATCATTGAAGTTAAACTTTATTTTCGAGTGTTACTTAGAGTCACCTTTACTAGGGTAACCTTTGCAGAGGTCTATTCACTCTCTAGGATACTCCAGTTCGGACAATATACCATAGAAATAAGAAATTACTTAAGCGAAATGTTCGGCAATAACTGGATTCGACGAGGTGGTCCTGTGCCATGGCCGCCTGGTTCACCAGATCTAAATCTGCTAGAATTTTGCATATGACGTTATCTAAAACAATTAGTTTACTCTGAATCTATTGAAGACCTAGACGATTTAAGAAGTAAAGTTAACAATGTCATACAAATATAGGGGATTTGTGAAGTTATTTTGCAACAGGGTATTTTAATTAATCATTTATTACTTGTAAATTTTTTGTTAATTCGTGTTTGTCTCCGAAAATTGATGTTCATTAGACTTTTTTGCTTGTTTTTGACCCAAGAATATCCGTGTGAAGTGCAATCACGCTGGGACACCCTGTATAAACAGAAAGGCAGGAGAACAAGCAACAATGCTTAATTCCTGAATGTAGTAGATGAAGAAATCTTTCATGTTGAAGCTCCAAAATCGAATTCATTTAAAATACCATTGTATTTGTTGTTGGAGTTTGCCGTATCACTTTATGGTAACTTGGTGAAAATTCATCGATGTCGTAGTAAGCTCCGCCTTGGAACTATGAATTCAGTTGCCACGGTTTTGATTCATGTAACGTTTCACCTATAACCGCGGTGTAAACGGAATCATGCGGTTTTCATTTAGTAGCGCCGTATGACGCCGCACTGTTGGAAAACAAACAGCCTTTCATATTAAAAATTAAAATCACGTAAAAAATAAATAATGAAACGCAATTAGTTGCTGCAAATGCCAGCTAATAAAACACTGTAGAACGATATTATTTTTCGAGCACAACGCTTAATCCAGACTGGTCTGACAGAATTGATCTCGGAGAACGATTAATACCGTAGATTAGGTTTACGTGCAGAATGTGGTGGCAATTACGATAATAAATATTCAAAGCGAGATCCTGATTTGTATCTTAACCTGCGTTGCGGACCTTAGGTTGTATCAAAGCGAATTTGGTATTAATGGGGTTGGCTAGCGTTTCTTTGGAAATCGTTCACCGCGTCAAGTACTAAGACATAGACAATGGTAATTGCGATAATTAAAAACTGCGACGATAATACAAAACCGTTCGGGAAATTTATGGGAATAATCGGACCGTTGTGTGTCTTCCGCAACCGACTGGTCTTATCTGTAATCACCGTCTTGCGTGTCCATGGGTCTTAACTAGTGTACTTTCATGCGGTCGTCGTTCTAAAAGATACAGACAGGCTACGCTTTCTTTCGAGGCCTGATTCAGTAAAATACTGAGCCGTAATCATTCATAACACAATTAATTAGGGTTCCCGACTTCTATTACGGTTTTGATTTTTCCCCGGAAGTCACGGTTCTGAATGGAGTTCTCAGCGATTCTTTTTGTGCTTCCCCTTTAGACGCTGTGGTAAAATGCCTAGAGACATTAAATTATTTTAATACGTTAATCTATAGTACTGCAGTATAAACTGCAGTCTGTTAAGATAGCAGTTGTTCTGTCATAAAAGTTTTATTTACAAAGCCTTATTATTACCAAGGAAAGTAGTTGTCCTTTTTTACTTTTTTTTTTATAAGCACTCCCTGTTATTTCCGTCGGACTTAACGATAGTTTTACACTGCAGCCTACAATAATAATAATTTGAATGTATATCGTGTAATTTTCGATTCGTTTCAGTGACTTATATTTTGCAGAGTTCAAGAAATGTAAAAATAAGTAGACGAAAACTCTAATTAGCAGTAACACCTTTTCACGTCGCATTCAAAAACTGTTATGCGCCAATATTACAAATTCATTCTTAACTAACAAAACAGAAGGACTCTTGTGCTAGGTTTGAATCAATCACTTTAGGTTCAGATTTTAAATACTGCTAGCAATTATTTGCGAAGAGTTAAGTATGCTTTCAGTGTCATCGTACATTGTGTCAAAAGCGGACGTGTACTAAGGACCTCTTCAGAAATACTCAGACATGAATTCCTGAGTCAAATTTGGCCTAAAATTTAGTTAACGGTTAGAAACTTTCAATGTTGCAAAAGAAAAATAGAATAATTGCCATTACTCCAAAACGATTAGGATTAAAACAATCAATGTGGTAGAAATTGGTCATGTTAATTATTATTATTTTGATCAACCGACGAGGACAAAGAAATGTAAATATATAATGATATGATGAATTAGCTTCTACGTGAAAGGTCTGGGATTTAAACTCCATAATGGAAACATCGAATTTTTAGAGGCTCTTCTGCCTTACAGGGCAATGGCAAACCAACGAGTTTTCATGTTGTTTGAAGCCCACGTCAGGTCCTCCTACGCATGATGCATTAAATGCGCAACACAGCTTAAGACAGAAGACCGCTTTGTATTGTATTATGTTTCCTAAATAATACTATTTTTTATTTTATCCTAATAATCCCTACAATCGCTACTCTTACCAAGAAAACGAAAAGGACATACAATTCATAGTTTTAACAAAATCTTTAACAATCGCTTCCATTTTTGTAAGGAAATAATATTCAAAGGATGGTAAATGAAGGTACCAGCCCTGTTCTGCCCTCTTCCCTTTGTGAAATTTTACTTTTATTTCCACAAATAGATAGTTAAATCCTTGCGAAATATAACTGACCTCCTCCAAATCACGATCCCTCATATTATTTCTCATGTTCTCGTTCCATGATCTTCTTGGATCTCTTTTTCTTCTACCAGGGGGTGCCCACTGATATAGTTTCTTTGGCCACCATCCATCATCCATACGTAGTACATGACCGAACATTTCAGACTTCTGATTTCAATTCTTGTAATTATATCATCATCTTCTGCCTACATACGTCTTCTAATTTCCTGATTTGTTATTCTTTCTAGTCTCGATACCCCAGCGCTACGTCTTAAATAGTCCATTTCCACAGAGTTAATTTTTCTATTTGTTTCAGCATTTAACGTCCAAACTTCACAACCATGTGATAGAACGGATTCAACAAAGAGTTTACTGATCCGCTTTTTAGTATGGTGGTGGTGGTCTGTCCATCTTTCGTGATTCCTGTACCTAAATATTTAAATTCATCTACCTGTTTAATAGTGTAGTTGTCGTCACTAAGAATTTGGTACCTAGCATCCGAGTTAATTATCAAATATTCGGTTTTGTCAAAATTGAAGGACATTCCCCATTCATCGTAACTTTGATTTAGTCGTCGCAGCATAAATTCTAGGTCATATGAGTCCTGGGCAATAACTACTTGGTCATCCGCGAAACTAATAGTAAACAAACAGCCTTCTCCTTCATTTATGTCCATTCTTCCCACCCTTCTTTTCCAATCCTTTAACACAGCTTCCAGATACAAGTTAAATGATAGTGGAGACAAACTGGATCCTCGTCTAAGACCCTTTAATGGATGAATTACTCTTGACAGTTTACCTCCAGCTTTCAAATATGCTTCGTTTTCTTTGTACAGTTCTTCTATAATACTAATCCACGTATGGTTTATCCCAAAATCTTTAAGTATATCAAAAATTTTTTTCTGGGGATGGAATCGTACGCCTTTTCCAAATCTACGAACGCTAGATGTGTTTCCTCTCCTCGACTTATTCTTTTTTCAGTCAGTTGGCGAATTATAAAGAGATTGTCTACACATGATCGATCCCGGATAAATCCGCTTTGATCTTCACTTATGTTATGCCTAGTAATTGTTTTACATGTTGTTTCACAATTTTGCCAAAAAGTCTGCACATAGTACAGTTAATACTGAGGCCTCTATAATTTCTTGGATCGTTTCTCTTACCTTTCTTATCTTAGTGAGATAATGTGGGATATCTTCCATTGTTTGGGAATTTGACATTTTTCTATGTACATGTTTACAAGCCTTGTAAGGCGTATTAGTAATTTGTTACCCCCATATTTAATTAACTCGGATGTAATTCCTCCAGGACCAGATGATCGTCCATTTTTCATTTACTTAATTACTTAATTTGTTTACTTCTTCAGTAGTTGTGACCCGCCTAACTTGCTCTCGAACTCCATACATTTTCTTTCCCACATGAGATTCTTTTCTTTCCTTCTTCTTCTTGACTTGTCTTTGTAGTTGTTTATACTTATCGAAATTTCCTTGTGAACCATGTGCTGACCAACAAATTGCGAATGTATAATTGTATGCTTGCTTTTTCTCCGCTATCATCTCTTTTGTTTCTTCACTTATCCACCATTTACTTTTTAATTTAGTCTGTTTACCTAAAGCTTCTTTCGCAGCTTGATGTAGTGCTTGAACTATATGTTGGTATTCTTTTTCTGCTTCGTCAATTTATGATTTAATATTTAGTTGTACATTTAATCGTCTTTCAAACAGATCTCTTATACTTTGTTGTTGTAGCAGACGTAGGTTATAATGTGTTCCTGGTTTCATTTCTGTTTCGCCTTGATTTGCTTGTTTAATATTATGAATATATGGGGATATAATTTGTGAGACTACCAGATGATGGTCAGATCCGCAGTGTGCTCCACGCTTGACTTTGACATCTATAATTTTGCATAAAGGATTTTGTTGGGTTATACATAAGTCAATTATGGATTTTTAATTAAGGGTGGGTCGTGTCCAAGTATACTGATGATTTTTTTTATGTGCGAAAAAGGTATCACAGACTTTCAGCTGGTATTTTTTAGATACATTAATTATTCTTTCACCATTATTATTTACAGAGGGATCTCCATATGGTCTTACCACTTCAACATTAGTACGAATTCCCATAATATAGTCGAGTTCTTAGCTAAGTGTATTAAAGAAATTTTCTTTTTCTATTGCTGAAGCATCGTCTGTTGGAGCGTACACTGAGAGTATCACTATTTCTCTTCCATACACTTTAACAAGTCTTTCACTAATGTATTGCATGTCTTTTATGTTTTTTGCAATTTTGTTTTTTACCACGATGGCAACACCGGCAATTGCTCTTTGTGATTTTGCAACACCAGACCATATATACACATAACCGGGAATGTTTTTATTTACATGGCCTTTTTGTTTAGTTTCGCTCAGGCTATGATATCTAAGTTAAATTGTGTTAGTTCGGTAACTACGTCTTGGTATTTATTTGTTAGACTCTGCACATTCCAAAAACCTAATCTCATTGTCCTTTTTCTTTGCTTTAAACGTCTTCTTCTAGTTCCATGAAGAATTACTATTGTTTGGTTTTTCTCTTAGAACTGTTATGACGTAATTTGTAATAATATGAATTACATATTCCGTAAACTAGCACAGCAACCAACAGAAACAGTGGAGGAATACATATAACTGGGACATGTAATAAAATTAGAGAAAGAGAATCAAACAGCGGAAGTCGCAAGAAGAGTTACACAGAGATTGGCAGCGTTTAGTACATTGGAATATATCCTCAAAAATAAAGACATACCGAAAAGTGCTAGATATATGTGTTTCGCTAGTGTTAACATACGACATAGAAACAGTGACACTTACAAAGGAAAGTCCAGAGAATCTGCGAACGACACAATGAGCAATTGAGAAACCCATGCTGGCGATAAGTCTGAGAGAAAGGAAAAGAATCACCGAAATAAAATAACGCACCAAAGTAATCGATGCAATAGAAAGAGCAACAAAACTGAAGTGGAGCTGGGTAAGCATGAAAATCCCAGATGAGTGCCCTAACAGAAGTATCCAGGAGTGTCCACGACTAACCCAGCGCGGCGTTGGCAGACCCCAAAGAAGATGGTTGAATGATGTAAAGGCAATAGCAGGAAAAGACTGGCATCATAAAGCACAAGATAGGATAACATGGCAAGCATTAGGAAAGCCCTTTGTCCAACAATGGATCGTAGATAACTGAAGATGAAGACATTTATGATTTTGTAGTAAGATAAAGAGATACCTCATATGTCGTTGAATAAAACCAAAATCAAATCCCACAAAATAGATTTAATATTGTTTCAAAGGTATAAAATGTGTTAACGTTTTCGATACCCACTTGGGATCATCCTCAGACTAAAGTAACCACATTAGTCTGAGGCATATCTACCTTATGCCATTATGAGGCCTATGGACATTAATAAGTTTATTGAGATACCTCATCTTAATAAGCAATAAATACTTGAACATTAATTTAGTGGCGACATGACAAGATTGGTTTCAACAAGAACTCGCCATCACGAAAACAAAGTAGCTTTAAATATAGTTTTTCTTCAATTTACACCTTCATTAGTAATGTCTTGTGTGTAATTAAACCAATTAGTACTAGTTTCGATTTTTGAAGGGGAGCTTTCAGAAAAATAGGTAGTAATCAATTCTCTAACTAAAATAATTGAGCTTCAGAATAAAATATTGTAAGATGTTGAACAAACCTTACAATTTGCACTTGACTCAGAATACGGGTGGTATTTCATTTCAACGATTTGATAAAGACATAGAAGCTAAAGGTAAAGCAGATAATAATAATATTATTAAAAGCATCACAGTGTTTGCAAATTATTTTACTTTACTATTTATCGTAACCTGCAATTTGAATTGTAGCTTTACTTCAAATTGTGCGTCTTGAGTACGTGTTGGAAAATATATGAGCTATACTCTCTTGCATTTTCTATGTCCTCTTTACTTTGCAGAATTGATGTTGCAGAAATTGTCTTTTTATGATTCTACGCCGCAGGAAGTGGCATTAAAGTTTATTAGCACATTTATTTGAATAGAATTCTACAAAGTACATACATTTCACAGATGCAATTAACGTACTGCAGCATAAGTCCAACTGTGTTTAGCACTGCTGAAACGCTGCGTACGTACTATAAAAAAGATTTCCTAAAACAGTGTAATGTTCAATTTATAAAATTTATCATCTTTATGAGAAGATAAAGTGTGGAGGTTTGACGGTTTTCCTTTTTACCGTGACATGGTCCATTTATTGTATTTATGTTTTATTTAGCAAAACTGACAAATGTGACTATTTTTTATCCTTTTGTGCTTTCCTCTAACTTAAAACAATTTTGCGATTTATTCAGTTTCTTTTATGACTATCAGGCTCTATTGCAAGCGTACCTTTTCTGAGAACTCTGACTTCGCACAACCGCCGGGATTTTCCAAAAGCAATTATTACGTTTCAGTATTGAATGAAAAAAATCAATTCGACTCGGTTTTTGCCGGGAACATCTGTCCGCTTTTCTCTTGATAATAGAAATGTTTGGTGGAAATTGAACCACACAGGATGAATGCTGTTTCTTTCCGTCCTCCTTTCTAGACGTTTCAGCACACTTCAGTAGATGAGTAGATACGTAATTTTATGATTGACAGATATAAAATGAGCGTTCGTAGATCGCGCGTCTCTTGATCTGCCTGTTAATATTACGCTTATCTGGTAGGACACTAAAATTGGATTTGATCCGCCATTCCTTATACGTCTTTATTCGACTTGGAACAAATTCGTTATTTTCGCTGTGCCCATTTAAACGAAAAAAACAGTTCCGTGTAGTACTGATGAAATATGCTCAGCCGTTCCTTCGCTTCGAATGTGTTTACTGCCTTACTTACCAATGTGTTGTTAACCTTTATTTAGTAATTTTCTGGATGTTTATGATACATATAAAAGCATTAATATCCTCCCTGAAAGTGGTGGTATGGTTTATGGGGGAGCATTACGCATTGTAGCCATAATTTGATACTGTACATTAGCAAAACAATGCCTAATAGATATAAAATGATGGATTTCTTAGACTATTCAGCACTACTGATAACTGAAGAATCTAGATAAACTACTTTATCGAATTCTTCTTTTAATTATTTAATAGCAAAGTAAGAGAAGAGTTACCTTGAAAGTGTAAAAATAACCAACCCAGAAACAAAAATGGTCCTACACACAAAAAAGATTAATAAATTATTAACTGTATGAAAGTACGTGTCCAAGAAAGTGGAAGTTATTTTAAAATGCCTATTTCAATAGCTTCACTTAAAATTATGAAAACAACATTACGAGCATGCTCACTTTGTGACTTACTTTCCACAGTCTTTGTGTATTCCTTATGTTTAATAATATTGAAGTGGCCAGTTTTTCCGTATTTCTTGTACACTTAGTATCCGCCTACTTGCTCGCCACCGTTTCCTCGCGGGTCTTTATGTTCTAGTTGCTCGTCAAGCCGATTGCTCGCTAGACAAATGCTCTACAAGCAACTGATTCTTACAATAAAATGTCATCTGTAAACAATTATAGTATATGCTGTTGGTAATTTTCAGAATCTTCTAATTCCTCTAAAGAATATTAATTTTCAAAGCCGGATTGCCCGCTGTTGTATTTGAATTTATATATGCAGTATATATTCATTTATTGTGTGTCTGACTTCTATATTGGATTAATTTTAGTCAATTTAAATAATACTAATGACATAGTTTTTTGTCGAGTATGCAACGATCTTAATATTATTATATAATATATTATTTTTATTTTTTAAATATCATTGTATTGGCTAAGAAGTAACGAACAACTTCAAAGTTTGTATCAACTGTATAAACAGCTTTTATGGATGTTACAGTAAAAATTAGTAAAAACTTATATTGGTCTTTATTTTAAGTTAGAGAGCTTTGCAAAATTAATTCGATTTGTCTAAGCATTTCAGTTTCAAAATTGTGAATTAGTTCTTATAAAGAAAGTACTACCAAAACAACATATTTAACTACGCTTCTAGTCCTAAACTTTTTCCAAAATCGTACGATACGACCTTATCTACGACCACACACTCACCTATACATAGATAAACATTTTGAAAAGACAACTTTTTGGGATTTTGGTGTATAAAACGAATATTTTCTTACACACTCGAAATCTATTTAAAAAACAAATAACCTCCCTGTTTCTTATGGTATCTAAACATAAGAGTTTTAAGTATGAAGCAAAATGCCTAACAAAAAAGAACTTGTTTTTCTCCGTTCATGCAGTTATATTTAAAGCACTACTCAAGAGCATAGCTTCTAGCAAGCAATCACCAATCAAGCAATCGGTGGTGAGCAATCTCCGCTAAGCAAGTAATAGTGAGCAAATGACCTAACACCAATTAAAGTATCGCAATGATAATATAAAATGTATGTGGTATATTTGAACATTTAACGGTACCTCTAGTTGCAAGCGTAGCAGATATGTGATTTTATAAGCTCTGGGTGAGCAAACAGTGGTAACAGCGAACAAATGGCCTAAAACCAATTAAAGTACCGCAATGACAATATCAGATTTACATGGTATATTTGAACATTTGCCGGTAGCTCTAGTTGCAAGTGTGGCGGATGTGTAATTTGATGAGTTCGATAGCCACCAAACGGCGGCAAGGAGGTAGGGGTGAGCAAATGACTTAGCTCCAATGAATGCATTGCAATGACAATATTAGATTTACATGGTATATTCGAACATTTGCCGGTAGCTCTAGTGGGGAAGTGTGGCGGATGTGTAATTTGATGAGATCGGTAGCCACCAAACGGCGGCAAGGAGATAGTGCTGAGCAAATGACCTAGCTCCAATGAAAGCATTGCAATGACAATATCAGATTTACATGGTATATTATAACATTTGCTGGTAGACCTAGTTGCAAGTGTCGTGGATGTGTAATTAGATGAATTCGGTAGCCACCAAACGGCGGCAAGGAAGTAGTGGCGAGCAAATAACTTAGCTCCAATGAAAGCATCGCAATGACAATATCACATTTACATGGTATATTTGAACATTTGCCGGTAGCTCTAGTTGCAAGTGTGGTGGATGTGTAATTTGATGAATTCGGTAGCTGCCATACGGCGGCGAGCAAGTAGTGGCGAGCAACTAACCTAAAACCAGCTAAAGCACGGCAATTGCAACAACAGATTTACATGGTATATTCGAACATTTGCCGGTACCTCTAGTTGCAAGTGTGGCGGATGTGTAATTTGATGAGTTTGGTAGTCACCAAACGGCGGCAAGGAGGTAGTGGTGAGCAAATGACCTAGCTCCAATGAGAGCATTGCAACGACAATATCAGATTTACATGGTATATTCGAACATTTGCCGGTAGCTCTAGTGGCAAGTGTGGCGGATGTGTAATTTGATGAGTTCAGTAGCCACCAAACGGCGGCGAGCAAGTAGTGGCGAGCAAATAACCTAAAACCAATTAAAGTATCGCAATGACAAAATCAAATTTACGTGGTGTATTCGAACATTTGCTGGCAGCTCTAGTTGCAAGTGTCGTGGATGTGTAATTAGATGAATTCGGTAGCCACCAAACGGCGGCAAGGAAATAGTGGCGAGCAAATGACCTAGCTACAATGAAAGCATCGCAATGACAATATCACATTTACATCGTATATTTGAACATTTAACGGTAGCTCTAGTTGCAAGTGTGGTGGATGTGTAATTTGATGAGTTCGGTAGCCACCAAACGGCGGCAAGCAAGTAGTGGCGAGCAAATGACCTAAAACCCACTAAAGTATCGCAATGACAATATCATATTTACGCGGTAAATTTGAACATTTAACGGTAGCTCTAGTAGCAAATGTCGCAGAAGTGGGATTTGATGAGCTTTAATATCTTTTTATTATCTTTTTTACCTAGAAGCTGCGTTTCGGCATATTTATTTAATAACGCTCTGTTTGAGTGGTAGGTGTCTTCACCTATGACTCAAACGTACCTTTTCATATATTTATATGGTATGATGCTTAGTTGATGTTATAGTTGAGACCCTTTAATCCCTTTAGTCGTGTACATTTTGTTTATAAGAAATCTACAAATTCCTGAACTTTCAATTGCAAATTACAACAGAGACAGTTTATATATCAATAAATAAACATAAAAATAATTAAAAATACCTAAATCCAAGGTTTATAATAAAAATATCTCAATTTCTCTATTTTCGTTTTTAATTTGACCTTGCACGAGAGACATTCTGCAAAATGCAGTGTCATTATCCTATCGATATATAAACAGTAGAATGAATCTTTGCAAAGTCAACGTTTATCGATCAATAAATATCGGTATTATAAATTTGCTCGAAATTACTGTTTTCTAATTATTATAGATGTTTGGATCAGTTATTATTATGTAGAGTAGTACTTTACACTTTACACAGACAACCAGATGCACACCAACTGATAGATGGACAAAAACAGATAAGAAAAAAGTATTCGAAACTAATAAAAAATTAAGAAGAAAGACCTAAACCAAAATCGGCACAGAAATCGATTCTCTTTCAATTTTAACTTCCGACTTTGTATACACACACCTTGTATTTTACTAGAGAATACATTCGTATGATGGTCATCTTTTATGTACTCAAGCGAATTCCCGGACCTACAAATGGCTACCAAATCTATTTTCCCCACCGTTCGTGTTGGCAACTGCCATAATGGTCATTCCATTAAGCGTTGTAGTTAAATAGTAGCGGAATATTATCAATATATCGATTTTATAATTCAGCAGCTAACAGAATATAACTTAGATGTGAGAATACCGACACTTAACAATCCTTTCTCGGATAGGCATGTTGACATCCGCTATAAGATTTCAACCGGTGTAACTTTATCGTAATCTAAAATCAATAAATTTCTTCACATGTGTCCACTATATTTTGTAGAAGCTAGAAGAGCTTTTTATTACTCAATAAAGCCACCCCTATTAATAAAAGTATTGTTTATAAAACTCGACAGAAGCAGTTCACCTTGATGTACTTCGATTACAATAATTTTCTTTATTTCCCTTATTTCCAGTTATCCACTAATTTTATTTTCCTGGCGGCTACGCCTGCTATGCTGCTGTCTCGTGTTGTAAAGCTTAACATATTTACTTAGGCTATTTGACGGTTTGACATTGTGAAGCGTCTTCAGGTCACAAAAGAAACACTTCTCGCTGTTCGTTGCTTTACGTAAACCAACATCGATGAAAGCTGACCAGTAATTGAAGATTTTCCTGACCATTAAATTTTAATAATGCTAACGGCACACAGTAAGGCACAAGAGCTTGTTTTTCACATTGGGTTACATAAAATCGCGTGTCAGTACTATATAAATATGAATCTTGATTTACATGGTGCGCGAAATACACACGATCATGTTAAACTCATACTTCTATGTGAACCATCAACACGTAAACTTTTTCACTTTAATTGCAGTTGTATTTAATGTAATGATAGTGCCGTTATTTATGGCTTCCTGCGATGGTTTTCATATTTACTTTTCCGGCTTTCAGTCTAAAATTATCACCCATCATAAATTTTGTGACTGAAAGAAGGAAATCACGAAGGGGGATATTCTAGTAAATCTCGTAATCGACGCGATTCTTGTATTTTACAAATTTGTGGTTCTTTAGAAATCTATCCAAAAGACGTGTTAGGTGATTTCCTGCAACTTGCAAACCATAGCTTGGAGACTGCTGTGTTAACTTTTAATCTGTAAGTAACGGATAAAAAGTATTCGTAAACCTCAAACGTTTCTTCTGTCATTGTTTTAGTTATTAATTTTATAGTGCCCCTATCCAACAATTAAACTCCATCACCAGACCTTTTGGATCTATTGATCCAAGCATAACATAGATAAGAACGCTTTTCCCTCATTTCAAATAGTTTCTAGATATTTTTGTCTCTTTTTCGGATTGTATTTACGGTAAAAATATTCGCACTTTATGTAAACGTCAAAATTTGCACTTACTTTCCAAATAATACACTCAAGACGTTTACTATCGTCTTCCGATTAATAATAACACTTCTATTTCGCAAGTGTTTTAAATAATACTCTATAAATGCCAGTCCACAATTTTATCTCATCATCAACAGCTTTTTAATCCGACTGTTGGGCATTGGCCTCTTCTCTGTGTTTCTCTTCAGCATTAAGGTATTAACGCCGTAACCTACAGTTTAACGTCCATTTCAAATGACAAAATTCCAGAAAATGTTTTTAATATTAAGATCCACGATTGCCATAATCGGCATTTTAACCAGAAAGCGAGTGCTTTGCCAACTAAGCTACTACCATACAACTACACAAATTAATACGGTTGAAGGATAGCGAATGGAAATCCACGCAGCAACTGAAGTTCGACATGTAGATAACTTATTTAAAATAATGACATTTTCACACATACTAAAACTTAATTTTTTACAGCTTAATACTTTCCTTCTACGGCCATATAAAGATTAAATTTACAACGTGTTTATTCTGTACTTGTATAAAACAAAAAAGAACATCTTGTGAAACTTATGTTTTCAGCAAGAAGTATTAAAAAGTATTAAAATCCTATATAACAGTTCGTTCTAGGATATATATATATATATATATATATACATATATATTTATATTATAATGATTTTTATTGAGGAACCTACATATAAGCCCCACATTGATGTGACAAAAAAAATGTTTGAAGAAAGAGAGATCGTTGCTTTACTTGCACC
>JABXWE010030497.1:0-16861 GCA_014611495.1 Limonius californicus
TGGCATATAATACTGCATGAATGCATCATATATTAAGTGCATCTGTGGCATTTATAATGCACCAATATATGCATATTTTGACGGTTTTAAATATCATAGCATATTGCGGCATCTGGAATGTATATTTAAAACATTATTCGGAATTCTATGGTCCCTATTGCAGTATTTTATGTTGGATAAGTGCGTTACGTTCGTGCATATTTTGGCATATAATAGTGCATGAATGCATCATATATATTAAATGCATCTGTGGCATTTATAATGCACCAATATATGCATATTTTGACGGTTTTAAATATCATAGCATATTGCGGCATCTGGAATGTATATTTAAAACATTATTCGGAATTCTATGGTCCCTATTGCAGTATTTTATGTTGGATAAGTGCGTTACGTTCGTGCATATTTTGGCATATAATAGTGGATTAATGATTGATATGTGAATATGTTGGCATTTTACATTAGATAAGTGCGTGCATATTTTGATATATAATAAATGCATTAATGCATGATATATTAAGCGCATATGTGGAATTTTTTAATGGATTCGTACATGTATATTTTGACGGGTTTAAATGTCAAAGCATAATGTGGCATTTTAACGTTTAAGAGCATTATTTGGAATTTTATAGTTGTTAAAGTGCTTGCATGTTTTGATATGTTTAAGTGCAGATATTTTGATGCCTAAAGCCGTATTTAAGTGAATATTTCAATACAAATCGTATATGCATATTTAATTCGCAACAGCTTTCAGGTACATATTTTCTAAAGGACACTTAAGTGCAAATTTCGGCATTTTCGAATGCATAAGGACGTGCACATTTTGAAAGTTTTGATTGAATGCCTATATTGATATTTGTACATGTATGTAATAGCATATTGCTGAATTTTTAATGTAGATACAGGTGAGATGGGGACCCTGGTGTAGCAGTGCGCGCTGTCACTCGAGGTCACAGCCGAGACGACCACATATCACTTAGTTAAGTTTATGGTGCATGTTGCATGAATGGTTGGTGTTTAAGGGACGCCCGCAACCCCTGAAGTAATGCGAAAGCGGTTCCGGGAGGGGGGGGCAGTAGTAGGAATGAATGGCAAAAAAAGGTATAGTTAAGAGCATTATTAGCATCTATTGGCATATTGTAGTGCACGAATGCATTCATATGATGGTATATTTAAGTGCATATTTCGTTTTTTTTTGTGCAGAAGCGCATACATATGTTGATATTTCTAGGCGCATAGAAAGCCTGCAAGCATACTTCACTATAGTGATTTATGGTATATGTAATAGCATATTAGTGTATAAAAGCATATTTCGGCTATTTTAAGAATATACAAGTTCTATATGTATTTTGCATTAACACACGCTTTTATGTGCATTTGTTGGCGTTTTATAGCGCACCAGTGTATACATATTTTAACAATTTTACGTATATACAAATTCTATCTGCCTATATTTCATTAAAAAACAACTTTTAAGTGCATATTTTGGCATTTCACAGTGCAAAAATACAAGCATATTTTGACTTTTTTAAATGCATAATCTTATAGTTATGGCGTTTCACCTGACTATTTTATATATTAGTTTTGATTAATTGCTGTTAAAGCTTAAACTCTTGTAACTCCTTAACTAAAATGGGCCGTGGTTTTACCTTCACATATATAATTTTTACTCGGAATTGCGTCACTTTGTATTATATTGAATATACGTTAACAACATTGGCAAAAACATAGCTTAATATTGAAATCTTTTGGATGATTATTGAAAGGTACTACTATTTAACATACGGTTTTCCAAACCATTTAATATAACATCAGTGGCATTTTTTAGTTTCTTTGAACGTATACTAAAACCAAAGGCAACTCGAAAGAAATCAAGTTTAGAAGTCTGAGAACCTCTTCGTGCTGTTGGTTTCCTCCAAGTCATTGCTCCTTTCGCCGCGACTACTCTCTCTACTCTCTCCAAGACGTAATCACAGTGTTGCCTTGACATTGGCCCATTTTCAGGAAATTAATACCATAATAAAGCCGCACCATTACGACCAAGTTACGTGATTATTACGGTGTCAACTCTCTCCACGCTCTTACTGCTGAGTTTGTAGTCTGGGTCAATTTCTTTCTATTTTTAATGCCCCTCGCCTATTCCCATCCACCTATGCGTTTAATAGCAAACGCTTGGTTAATTTAGTTTTTTAGAGCGGTGCTTACAGACCGGCACGTGGGGTCACGAAAACCTGCAATGGAAGTCGCTCGTTAGCTAGATGAAATGGTAATTCCAGTAAGGGTAAGGATTCAGGTTTCGCTATATTTCATTTTCTATGGGGAAACTCAGACAAAGGATCGTGACATAATTAATTCCAAAACGGTTGCGATTGGCGAAGGGCGCTACTAATTAACGCGAAGCAAAAATAACTAATTGCGTAACAAACGGCATCACCTGCGAGATCCACGGGATGATACCAAATTAACAGGTGGCGTCCAATATTTTATAATTTTTAGGTATAACGCGACTGCTTTCTCTTGTATGCGATGAAATCTTGTTTGTTCGAGTTACAACATTCGCTGGTTCCGCAGGATATTGTACAGATAACCATAAAATTAAGCAACGCTTGCCTCACGTTAATGGTGTAACAAAAAAGGCGCATTTTATTGCATTAGTTGAATATTCAGCAAACATCCAAATGAAGCAGCAAGGGAAGTTGGCATAGCTTGTTGTTACATCTCTTGGTAACTAATTAGAAAATGTGAATACGTAGACTATAGGCCAATGGTAATTTGAATCAAAAAGTTCTGTTCAAAACAGTTTAAAAATTTGCCAGATAAAAATGATTGCGAAACTTGTATGCGCCCCTAAACCTTAGTTAAAGGTGATTGGTGAGTAAAATTTTATGGATAGACGTACTAAAAGATTTATAGCAATTACAAGGCGCGAGAGGAAATTACATTGTGTAAATTGCCAGCAGTAAAATGTCCAAAAGCCACTTGCTAAAGCAAATGGCTCAAACGATAAAATGATCTGCAAGTTTTAATCGAAACCGCCCATCTTCATAGAACGTGAAGGTCTTTAGAAAGCCAAAAATAGAAGAACTCTCAGAGCCGCCAGTGTTTTTGTAACAGATCAGGAAATAGGAAAAATGGATATTTCGATTCAAATCTAATCAATTCGATTCAGTAAGCTCAATACCATTCATGTATATTTCAATCCAATCTCAAACAATTCCTAGAGTTAGTATTCAAATCAATCCAATCCCATAGAACTTAACATTCCTATAGAGTGAAGGGAGTTCTTCCATCGTCTTAAAATTAAAAACTGTAATAACCGTACCATATAAAACAAACAACACAGGTCTGACTCCAATACCCTATGGTACCCCAATATTAAGCGTTATTTCGGATCAACTACTTCGCATATTTGTGTAGTATTTTTTACGGTGCAAAGTTTAGTGTGTGCGTAATTGTATCTAGTTGCGTCATTTCGTACCACGAATTCTGAATTTAAATGTAAAACAAATGCTATGGTATGGCGTGAACACGACTCCTCCCGAACTATTCCAAAAATCTAATGGAAAATAAAAAACGTACACAGACGTCGCTTTCACCACATCAAGTTCATTGATTGTCGAATAAAGCAATAAAAATGTTAACAACTTTGAAATAAATTCTACCGCTTGAACTTTGAATTTGAACTGGTTTTCTTTCACGTTACTTAATATGCATACTAGCGGGATATAAAATTAAGAACTGGTTTCGATGAATCCAGAAAATATGTGCTAATGGCGTCAATGGAGCTCAATGATTCCGTAAAATATTGCATGCGAAACTCAAAATAGCCACTCTTCGTAACAACGGTGCAACGCTGGAAAAGGTCACACTTTTTGTATTAAACAGTAAAAAAATGCGAATCACCTTAGCCTTAATAATATATAATTACAGACTCTGAAAGGATATTTACTTTGGCAAGGTAGTGACGACAGAAACGTCATTGAATTAAAATTTACGAATTAATTGCATTACATACTATATAAGAATTTGTTAATGTTAGAAAAACTTAACTACAAATTTTCACGAATTTCTTGGAAGGAAATTTGAAGGTCTATTATAACAAATTTTTCTAATACGGGAAAACGTAATTTCGAAGTATAAACATTATTTACGGTTCCGTTAGTTCCAAACAAAATTTGAAAAGACACACGAAAAGGCTCCTTCGAACTAATCACCTCAAGCATTCGAAGTTTAAAGCTCCAACCAGCACAATTTCATTCAACTCGACGTAACACAGTGGGCTACAGCATTTAATTAAAGTAGAGCAAATGTTTACAGCGCACCAATCAAAAGCTTTCATTAGATTTTCATTAGGAACAAAACATGGCGCATTTTGTTCGGAAAACATGCGCCTGTGTATACGTTTTTTCGCTCTTATCCCACCGATTTCCATATGAGAGTAAATTAAAAATTCTCTTTGAAAGTACAACCTGACTGGAGAAATCCAAACAAATTAAACTTTTCTTTTATTCTAAAAAAAAGTTTTAGGTTATTCAAAAATTAATTTCTCAACACGATTTTCTTTTATTCAAGTAATTTTAGTAGAACTGGGTACTATAAATTGAGTCATGATATCATAAAGAAGAACCATAGACGCTTCCTTTGGTCTCTCTTATATTTCTGAATACTGAAATATAATCAGCTTGATCGTGCTTCGGAGGGCACGTAAAGTCATCGGTCCCGGTTGTCATACGGACATCTTTGACAATCGTAACCCATGTAGTGCCACTACATGGCTTTTTTTGTTTGGAAAATGCGTCTGTGTGTATGTTCTTTCGCTCGTTATCCATCGATTTTCACGAAACTATGAGAGTAAATTAAAAATACTTTTCGAAAGTACAACCCGATTGGAAAAATCCAAACAAATTAAAGTTTTCCTTTATTCCAGAACTAAAATTTCAACTCGGGGATTCGGTTTTTTGAGCTTCAAAACGATTTTCATTTATTGAGATAATTTTGAATTTTATTTAATGCAGTCATGATAACATAAAGGGGAACCACAGGCTCTTCTTTTAGTCTCCGTTATATTGCAATATGATCCACTTGATCGGCAGCACGTAAAGCCGTTGGTCCCGGTTGTTATACGGACATCTTTGACAATCGTAAACCATCCATAGTGCAATTAAATGGCGCTGTAAGTATTCTTTTATTCTACAACTTTTATGGCATTGATACTAGTTCTATTAAAAAAATGAGTAATAGTGGAAAACGCAACGTCCTTATGAGTTAATTTCAAAGCTTTAATGTTGGTTTGAAGTTTCGAAAAATCATTTCTCAAAACTGTTTTCATTTATTCAAACAATTTTTAGTAGAATTGGTAATTATAGTTGAGGCCATTATCTCATGTCTGTCTTATATTTCTGAATATTAAAATATGATCCTCTTGATTGTGCTTCGGAGGGCACGTAAAGGCGTCGGTCCCGGTTGTTATACGAATATCTGAGAAACCAATCGTAAACCACGCACTTCTCTTCTCAGATCGAGGTTATGTGCTAAGAGCGCTCACAGAACCTTTGCTGGTAATTAAACGGCCATTGGTCTATACATAGAAGAACGTTCACTTGATGTAATATGGATAATTAAATGTGTACATAAAAAGTGATTGTAGTTAAAGTAACGTGGATAAAGTATTCTAATATGTCATTTAAGTGTAAGCGACTAATGGTAAATTTTGCAGTCTCGAATCAAAATTTAGAGTCGTATAATTTTCAAAACAGTATTTGCGATAGTTTTATTGTAATTATTATGTTGTTTCGAAATGTTAAATATTTTATGGTTTACCTCAAGCTGGTGATCTATTTTTAAATAATATAGCAGGTTTATTCCAAATTTTCATAAATTAGTGATGTTATAATAAAATGTTTCGGGTATGTTTTAAATAAACAAGAAGTTATTATGAAATTAATTAAGAAACTAGTAATTTGGGGAAATTTTTCAATAAAAGCAACAGCAATAATAAAAAATACTATAATCTACACAAGAAAATGTTTTAAATAAACAGAAATATAGTTCAAATTAAAAGAAAAATCGCAGTTTTAGTCCAAAAATTTCGGTTTTTTTTTCAAATTAAGACTACATTAAGAATTCAAAATTGGAAATATATGATTTGCATAAAAAGCATGTCTGTTTTCGGTTACAAATTTTTATATAAAAACATTTTGCTAATAAATTTTATAAATCTATTCGATGCTCTCAATTACATACATCCGTAGACAGACATTTTAAAACATATTTTTTGGGTTTCAAAGGTCCCAAATTAATTTTCATTTGCACTTTAACGAATTTTTACTGTATGAGAAAATAGAAATGATTGATATTAAAGCATCCCTTTTACAAAATTACACCAAAAATTCCAAAATATTGATGTTTGAAATTACATTCCAATTCTCCTTTCAAACAACAAATTCCCACCTTATTTCCTCCCACTTTTGACATTTTCGAGATTCTAATTATAGCCAAAACCGGACGGAAAGATAACTTTCTAACGGATATATTGATTTAAGCTTTGGATACTCCATTCCAATACTGCTTGATCATTTTTGAAGCACAATTTCGATAGTTACTTAACCTTTTTATTACCTACATTCGAAATTCTACGTTTAATGGCACTATATCGGCTCAATAACGCGCTACAAGCTTCAGAAGGACAGAAAAAGTAAATTAAATCAGAACACTCGTGCTGCTGTTGATTAATTGATTTTTAGAAACAATTTTCCCGCTCGAAAACCTAATTAAACCCGAACGAGACACTACTATGGAAGCTTTTATGTGCTGATAAATTAGTTTTTATTTTCGAGAGGCTGTGCAGTACAAATATAACGAGGAGCTGGCCAAGTGGGATTTATTTTTTCTCTAGAAAGGGGTTATTCTAGACACTTAACGCATATGTTAATTTAATACCACATTCTGATCTAAGGAAGGTCATTAAAAAAAGATTAAATGACGGGACATGGTTTACGCCGACATTAATTATGTACATAAAAATAACGAAAATCAGTTTTGGAACATTATGTGTGGAAGACGGGTTTCGAAAGCCAAATTTAGGATTTTCAATATTAACCAACATATTACGCTTCTACTGAAATTCCTCAACGTGAACGCTTTCCTCGCTTAACGGTCTGTGCGTTGATGTACTAAAGCAGAAAAATTGACACGGATTGTGATTCCGAAACCTTGTAAACGTCAGTGGACTGTTCGAAACTTATCGTATAATACTGTGGAGTGTTTCTATTTTAATACAGGTAGAACGTTGCTACATTGCAAGAGGACAATGTTTTGTTGTATTCATAAATAATGGGGTCAGTAGCTCTTATTATTATATAGTCATATTTATTTTGTTTTTATTATCGCGAAAGTTTATAAACACTCAGTACATTCCAATATGCTTATGTAAATGCAAATAATCCACATTAAAAATTTAAAAAAATTATAGGGACAAATTATTTATATCATACTATTCTAACCATCAAGATATGGTTAAACAGTTTGAGAAAATATATAAGTCCTTGGGAAAGTGTTTGAAACTTATCTATTTCTATATGTGTACGGCGTTATAATACCAGTCTTACACATACAAACATGGCATTAGTTACCATAATACTTACCTAATACAAGTCCAACTCTGTTATAACGAAACCTTTGGTAATGCACATACAGTCAAAGTGACAAATAACAGGGAAATTACACGAAACAATACTGTCTGTCCAAAATACGTTGGACAGATATTTGTCAACTGACAGAGGAATCTACAGCAGCGAGAATCTATGCGCGTAGCATAAAGCTATGAAATTTCGCTACGGCCTACTTTATTCCTTGTTGGAACACTCGATATAGTACAAAAATCCCAAATGTATTTTGGTGGCAGCTGCATCTTTTTCCAACCATTCAAGCTTCTACAAGAGCAACCATTTGAATGTCCTATAATCCTGGTCCTGTGTTTTAAAAATTCGAAACTTCTTTTAGTAGTGTTAATATTCAAAATTAACACCATAGCTGACCATATCTCAAACCAAGCTATTAAACATGATTATACAACTCCTACGGCTTGATAAAAGACCTATTAATACTAAATCCAACCTACACAGTCTTATACAAAGGTAATCGAAAATGAACTCGGCAAGTTCTCTGTGAGCTTTTTCGAAATATTAAACCAGTTGCTGAAGGACTTTGTCAATTGTCACAATCACCGTACATGATATGGACAGTTTTTTCCCCAAGTTTTAAGCTTGAAGCGGCACAAAGACAACGAACAATCGAAATGCTTAGCATTATTTAGAGCTCAAAGCGGACGTGTAATATATTGTTACAAATACCATTTACCCGTGCAATTAAAATGCATAAATCAATCAACTTGTTGCGTTGCCAACAAAGCCCTCGTGGTGTCCGAGCGAGCCGAAGATTGTATCTGCTAGATGTAATAAGCAAGAACAAGCAGGTAAAATGAGATACAAGTTATCCGGTTTCCATAAACAGGACAGCGGATAAAATTCGAAAAATTCGCAGCCACCAAGAGCGCGAATAGGTAAACTTTGCAGGTTTTGCTGCAGACCCGCAACGGTTACGAAGGCGACCTGCCAACCTACATGACCAAGATCGTCTGTTGCATCACACTTCCCATTTCGCTCGCACCTCCGCGCTTTCCACACCGTTCGTCTTTGTTATGGCATTGTGTCGACATGCAAAAGACGTGAAGTGTGTTCTACAAACACACTTTCGGTTTCATCCGACTTTTTCACTTTTATGGGTCTTCTTTCGTTCGCGACTCTCGCAGACAAACAAAACGCGTCGTTTCTTGGAATAAACAGTTTTTGTTCGGTTCAAGGTTACAACGAATGCAGAGCGTTTCGTATTAGGTAATGAGTAAAGGTACAAGTACGTTACCTGTATGTAAAAGTATTTACAATGGTTCGCGAAGTCAAACATAGTTTGACTTTGATGATTTTGCGAAATCGCAGTTGAGAAAAGTTATCACAATATTGATTTTTTTACTAAAGAAACTTTAAATAGGCGCCATTTTGGGTTAAAGTTCACCGTACGCTATAGCAACATGATTAGGAGAAGTAGACGGTATGGGTACTACCATAATATATTCCAAAATATTGAAGATAGTTAATCATCGTCAACTTTAATAGGTCTAAAATGTAAGTAAAAACAAAATTCTAAGAGAGTCGAAGTAGTACCCGCCTTCCTATATTCAAATCTACCCCCAGCTTAAGTAATTCCTGCGAAGTAAGTGGTTTGGATACTACTGTAATATTAATATGTCCCGTAGTATTGACGGTAGTTGATCTTCCTCAACTTTGCTAGGTCTAAAATGTAACTGATAACAACATTTTCAGGGAGCCTAAGTAGTACCCGCCTTCCTATATTCAACTCTACCCCCAGATTAAGTAATTCCTACAAAGTAGGTAGTTTGGATAGTACTGTAATATTAATATATTCCATATTATTGAAGATAGTTAATAGTCCTCAACATTATTGTCTAAAATGTAACTGACAACAACATTTTCAGGGGTCTTAAGTAGTACCCGTCTTATTATATTCAAATTTACTCGCAGATTAAGTAATTCCTACGAAGTAGGTGGTTTGGATGGTACTGTAATATTATTATATCCCATATTATTGAAGATAGTTAATCTTCCTCGACATTACTAGGTCTAAAATGTAACTGACAACAACTTTTTCAGGGAGTCTAAGTAGTACCCGCCTTACTATATTCAAATTTACTCCCAGATTAAGTAATTCCTACGAAGTAGGAGGTTTGGATGGTACTGTAATATTAATATATCCCATATTATTGAAGATAGTTAATAGTCCTCAACATTATTATGTCTAAAATGTAACTGACAACAACTTTTTCAGGGAGTCTAAGTAGTACCCGCCTTACTATATTCAAATTTACCCCCATATTAAGTAATTCCTACGAAGTAGGTGGTTTGGATGGTACAGTAATATTAATATATCCCATATTATTGAAGATAGTTAATCTTCCTAAACATTACTAGGTCTAAAATGTAACTCACAACATTTTCAGGGAGCCTAAGTAGGACCCGCCTTGCTATATTCAAATCTACCCTCAGATTAAGTAATTCCTATGAAGGAGGTTCGGATGGTACTGTAATATTATTATATCCCATATTATTAAAGATAGTTAATCTTCCTCAACATTATTAGGTCTAAAATGTCTCTGACAACAACATTTTCAGGGGTCTAAGCAGTACTCGCCTTACTATATTCAAATCAGATCAGATTAAGTAGTTCCTACGAAGTAGGTCGTTTGGATGGTGCTGTAATATTAAGATATCCCTTACTATTGAAGGCGGTTGATCTTCCTTAACTTTACTAGGTCTAAAATATAACTGATAACGTTTTCAGGGGGTCTAAATTGTACCCGCCTTACTATATTCAAATCTACCTTCAGATTAAGTAGTTCCTACTAAGTTTGAAATGTTGTCCATAGCCTTAAATATATATATAAAAATGTTGGTTGGTCAAGCCTTCCTCGGTTTTGCTATATCTCAAAGTAAGCCACCTATGTTTCAAACTTCAAACAAAAATTTCAGAGAGTCTAAAACATGCTCAGTACATTTACGTCGAAAATGTAGTATAGGAGCAAGTATTTTCAACTTTGCGTACGTCTAAAAGATCTTTAAAGTACCCCTAAACAAAGTTTTGTTAGGTCTGATATATAGCCCACAACAGCCATAGTTGTTGAGGAAGTCTTTCTCAATTTTACTAAACTAATATGTAACCCAAATCATTATCACTCATGCTTCAAATGCAATTCTTGAGGGTTAAAATCATCTTCAGGTCATCTACGTCAAGAATGTAGCTTCGGAATAAATAGTTTCAACTATCAATAGGTCTCAAATACTGTCAAGACCATACAACTGTTCATCCCACATTTGGAAAATATTGCAAGTTTAAAAAACATTGACATGGTCCAAACAGTATTTGAAAGGTCTACGTCATCTCCTACTTTACTATGTTGAAAATGTAGTTCCATATTTGCACTTCTCCTAGGTAGGAATAATAGCTCAGAGGCTTGAATAATCCCCAAAAATGCGTTATGGGAGTTTTACTACACCTAAAATGTAGCCCAGAACATCAACACATATGCTTCTAACAACATTTCAGAGGGTCGAAACCTAAACTGTAGCCCCATGTAAGTATCTCCGACTCTTTGTTGGTCAAGAGCCTTGAATACGTTTTGCTGTATCGAATATGTAATTCAAAACATAGAACTGCTTAAGCAAAATTTCAAATGGTGTATGTCCATCTCATGTTGTACTATGTCGAAAAGGTAGCCACACAGCAAATACTTCTCGTACTAGACGCAATTTAGCACTTTGGATTTAATTTAAATAATACTCTGTAAACGTAATCCTAGATTAACGAACTCCTCAATTCTACTACATCAATTATGTAGACTAAACCTATAAATATGCCCCGAACAAAACGCCGTAGTCAATTCAATTACATCGAAATGTAAGCTTAAAGGAAGCATTTCCTAAGATACAGTTCAAATTATAGTCAAGATGCCGATTTGATAATCTCTAACAGAACTTTACAGTATGTAAATAATGCCTTGTAAGATTGTTGATGATTTTCCGAATTCTCCTGCTTCTACAATATAACCTATAACTTTAGAGAGGGAAAGTTGTCCGTTCTATTACGTAAAAATTATAATACCACAACAGTAATTTTTTTACGACTTCTTGTAGGTTTAAAATGCAACCCAGAGTTAGAAACGATCTAAACATTTTTAGAAGCTTGTTCAGGTTTTCTACGTCAACATTGTAGCCCTAAACTACTTCTTCACTTCTACTATGTAGCCTAGAGTGTTGACGTAGCCCTAGGGCAAGTACTTCCCCATTTGTACTACGATTAAAGTGTAGTTTACACTTTACAGCTTTGAGCAGTCTTAACGAAGGACCTTTTACATATTCCAAACATAGTTTTTAGTCTTCCCCAGTTCGTAGGATAAGTAACCCCATATAAAGTATTTCCCCCCATCTCTATTGTAAACTATAATTCAAAGCCTTGAAGACAATTTGAGGTAGTTCAAATCCTCCCTAGTATTACTAATTTGCAAAATGCCCCAAACAATGTAATGCCGTATTGCTACTAGATCTATAGCTTTAATATACCTCAAACAAAACGTTGGAATGCTGAAGTTGTTCCCAGGATTTATTGCTTCGAAAATGGGGAAAATAGGGAAGGCATTTTTCCAATTTTCAGTCCTTCTAACTGCCACTATTAAAATTGTTTCCCCTAGTTAGATATTAAGTTCCCAAGCAAGTTTTGATATATCTAAAATATACTCTACAATTCTAAACATGCCATAAACAAAATAGGCATGAGTTAAGACGTTCCAAACAATAGGAATAGGTTTGATCTTCTGATTAACTTTATAAAACTCAATGATCTGGCTATTCATTTTTATTCATAGAAGAGTCCCAAGGGTTAAAGCCCGGCGAATAAGTAAGGTTTCAGTCACTTATACTTATTGAAACCGTATGTACCTGTAAGCGATAATAAGCTACCGATATCATTATAACAAGTAAAAACACGGGTTGCCAAAGAGCATGTAGTATGAATGCATTATAATTTTGAATATTTTATGGTTACTACACGTATAATTAATAAAAAATACACTGGCTCGCGTAACGCGGTGCGCATTTTAACCAGAAACATGACTAATTCATTTACCTTAATTTCTAAGTAATAAGCAGCTACACATATACATTATATATACAATCACCAGTAGCTATGCAATAAAAACTGAAAAATCTAATGAAATCTCGACTTTACATTGTGGTTGAAACGTTCCTTTTCTAAATGAATATGTATGGTTTATGACGTTAAATAAAGTTCAACACATCACTTTTTATTGCTTACTTGCGCTATAAAAGCGTTTACTAACACTTAAGTTTTACTCATTTCTCTGATGTTATAGAATCGGTTGGTTTATAGTTCTGCAGTAATTGTTTTGGGGAGTTGTAATACTAACATGGTACGAATCCCATGTATTTCAAAATATTACAATCACTTATGTATTTCGCTTTTACATAAACAGCTTCATGAGAAAAAATTTGAAAATTCATTATTAGGTGGAATTTTTTCAAAATTGTGCACGGAATTTTCGGGATTATTTTATACTTTGTAAAAGAAAAACGAATGGCACAATTACTCATATTGAACCAGTTGATATAGTAAGTACAGAATGTTTACAAAATTTTACTTAAAGGCTTACCAACCGTAGTACTTCCACATCATATTCCGCAACATGTCCGAAACTTTCGTCTTTGTTTAGCTTACCTGAAATGGAAATATAATAATTAGTACACTGTGTGCAAATTCAACATTGTTAATATAAAAAATGCAATAAAAACGTCCGTAAATTCTATTTTACAACTATATCTTGTGTTAATTTGAAATTCAGACTCCTAAATAATTCTGTGAATTGTGACACATTTCTTGTTTGCATAAAAAACACTTAGTTAAGTAATTCAGGACAAATTAGCACATACACGAGTTAAGGAACATTTTTTAAATTTCCGCATCTTCATGACTTTATTTCGTCCTATTCACAGGTCGATCTTTGAAAAACCTGATCCCAAACTATAACTAAGGTACCACAAACACCTTACGAAAATGCGGCTATTGTAAAATAACTCCAAAGTCAATTGCCCTGACCACTACCCCAACGCGGCCCATAAAAATACCAATAGAAACTAAAATTTTCTTTACAGTTTTTGACTAAAACATTAATTTTAATTAATTTTACAGATGAAATGTTACGGAATTATTGTTGTGCGCACTGGAAATACATTAAAGTTGAGCACAAAGTGGTCAAAGCGCAAAAACAAAGAGCCAGCAGTGCGTACGACTGTCGCAGAATTAAATTCGAAAAATTAACGATTCACGCTTGAACGCGCAGAAATTAATTTAATTCGTTGCATAACAGCATGTGAAGTGACCTACATACGCGAACAAAAACAAGAATGGAAGTTCTTCAAGTTTCCATATAAACAACCGCGATGGTATACAGCAGCGGCTCGGTTCGCACAAATTTGACCATTCGTGAGCGACTCACCGTAACAAATTTCAATTTACTGCCAATTAACCGCCCCTATTATTATCGCAGTCTGTCTGCTTTGCTGTAAACTTATTCTTATATCTGACGTCAATTACCCACCCTAAATATAGATCGCGTCTCTAAACATCCCCTACTGTCCGTCGGCTGAAACACGATTTTTATGGCAGACACGAATTTGAAGTAACCCTAGAATATTTCGGTTTCCCTTTTTAAACCGAAAACTATCAACCATACAAATAAGAGTTTATTAAACATTCTCTTCATTCATACAAAAAATTTAGGAAATATTTATCATCACAATAGATTATAATAATGTTTAAGTCAAATGTCAAACCTTATTTGGCAGAACCATACAGACCTGAACAAAAGTCTGGGTGCGTCTTCTAAGTCTAAGGTAAAACTCAATATGGGCATGATTAAAATCAGGATAATTAAAAAATCGTAATGTTAATCAATTATTTTTTTAATAGCCGCCCATGTTATTGACATATTTGGTGGCTATGAGAAGGCAACTTATTTAACGAAACATTCATGCAATTACAATAAAAATAGCATGGGATTATGGTACTAAATATTCAATTTATTTGTAGTTTTCAGTTGTTAGAACAGTATTGAGCAATCAGAGGAGTAGCCAATCGAAAATACATTTATTGTCAATCGCATAAATTCATTTCCACAGGCGTATATGGGTAATTTGAACAAAAACATTGTTTTCAATACACAAACGTCTGATCTTATTGATAAAACATGCCATGATTTTTATCTATCCTGTCATGGATCATATCCCAACAATAGTAGGGGTCAAATGGAGAATGTTTAGGTTCATTTTCCAAATTTAACGTAACATTAAATACGTGTCAGAAGCACATCGAAAATCAAAAAAATTCCTCAATTTCTTCCCCCCATTCATCATCATCATCAATATTTTCATAAATATATAGCCCCTAAATAGCTTCTTATAACTACATATTCGGTGTATTAAGGGTTTGGAATATATAACGTCACAACAGGTTCTTCTATTGACATTTTTGTTTTATGTCAAAACTAATACTTGATTTAAGCTTACAGGAGCAATGTGGGTCAGACTAAAATGTGTGGGTGAACCTTGCAGATCCAAGCCAAAAAATATTTGTTTAGAAAACACGAAAATGTATTCAATTTTGTGAAATCTAACCTCCAAATAGGTTCTTAAAATGAGAAGTTTGATGTGCGTCAGAATACTCTGTTTAAATTTACAAAAAGCAACATTGATTAGAACAAAGAGTCTTCCAAGTCTTAGCCAACACATATGTTTAAAAACACGAAAATGAACTCCTATCTTACATCAAAATAGGTTAGAATACTCTAACGAAATATTCGATGTACGTACGAATGAACATTTTCCTTAAATTTACAAAGATCAACATGGATTAGAACAAAAAGCCCACCAAACCTAAGCCAACACTTACTTGTTTCAAAAATTCGAACACGCGGTCAAATTTTCAAAATTATCTAACCTCATCTAACCTCAAAATAGCTTCTTAAAATGAGATATTCGGTGTAAATGAGAGAATTGATCTTACGTCTACATGAACACTGGATTTAAAATACTAAGACCAATACAGATTAGTACAAAGGTTCTACCAAATCTGAGCCAACACTTATTTGTTTCAAAAACTCAAACATACGGTCTACTTTTTCAAAATTGTTGTATTATCTAACCTCAAAATAGCTATTTAAAATGAGATATTCGGTGTAAATGAGAGAATTGATATTACGTCTAAATGAATACTGGATTTAAAATACTAAGACCAATAGAGATTAGTACAAAGAGTCTACCAAATCTGAGCCAACACTTATTTATTTCAGAAATCCGAACATGCGCTCCTATTTTTCGAAATTGTTGTACTGTCTAACCTCAAAATAGCTTCTTAAAATGAGATATTCGGTATAAATGAGAGAATTGATCCTACGTCTAAATTAATACTTGATTTAAATTTACTAAGACCAATAGAGATTAGTACGAAGAGTCTACCAAATCTGAGCCAACACTTATTTATTTCAGAAATCCGAACATGCGCTCCTATTTTTCAAAATTGTAGTATTATCTAACCTCAAAATAGCTTCTTAAAATGAGATATTCGGTGTAAATGAGAGAATTGATCCTACGTCTAAATTAATACTTGATTTAAATTTACTAAGACCAATAGAGATTAGTACGAAGAGTCTACCAAATCTGAGCCAACACTTATTTATTTCAGAAATCCGAACATGCGCTCCTATTTTTCAAAATTGTAGTATTATCTAACCTCAAAATAGCTTCTTAAAATGAGATATTTGGTGTAAATGAGAGAATTGATCCTACGTCTAAATTAATACTTGATTTAAATTTACTAAGACCAATAGAGATTAGTACGAAGAGTCTACCAAATCTGATTGTGAGCCAACACTTATTTATTTCAGAAATCCGAACATGCCCTCCTATTTTTCAAAATTGTAGTATTATCTAACCTCAAAATAGCTTCTTAAAATGAGATATTTGGTGTAAATGAGAGAATTGATCCTACGTCTAAATTAATACTTGATTTAAATTTACTAAGACCAATAGAGATTAGTACGAAGAGTCTACCAAATCTGATTGTGAGCCAACACTTATTTATTTCAGAAATCCGAATATGCGCTCCTATTTTTCAAAATTGTAGTATTATCTAACCTCAAAATAGCTTCTTAAAATGAGATATT
>JABXWE010030498.1:0-24094 GCA_014611495.1 Limonius californicus
TCATGAATACAAGAGGCCTCTTCAGCAGTTGGAAACAACCAGTTTTTGTGGATTTTGACACAAAAATCACACCTGGTTTAATTCACATAGTGATTAATAAATTATATAATATCGATTTCAAAGTAGTTGCTTGTGCTCATGATTCCGGATCATCAAATATTGGTTTGCTTCGCGATCTAGGTGTAACTTATGACAGAAATAGCATAACCCATCAACATACAGGCGAAAACTGCTTCTAGAACATAGGTATCAGCATTTTAAAATATATAAAGTAGCATACGATTATTTTTCAGTTGCGTCTGCAGTCAACCACTCGCTCGCTTTACACGAATGACGTCACAGCTGTCTTCCTTTCCCCTGACGCCACCGCGACTGTTGCTTGCTTAGTAGGCAACCTTATACAGTGTATACTCAACGAACCTTGCTGCAGTATAAGACACTTAAAGGCAACGCCATTTGCCATTTTAATAAAAAAAACTACCAAAATAACAAAATGTATCGTGTTTTTAGTAATGAACACGACAATTACACAAAGGTACGTTTAAAGAAGAAATTTAACAATATCATAATGAAAATCGTTATTGTCTCCTTTCACTTGACTTAAATTTATTAAATTCTAATACCCCGCGGCACCTCCTCTGGCAGTAATAACTGCTCTGCACCTTGCTGCCATACTCTCAATTATCAATATGTTCTTGTAGAATTTACTGCCATAGTACCGGCAATACATCCCTCAGCTGTTGCACACTAGTAGGCCTTGGATTATGATGATTCAGCTGTCTCTGCAAAGGGTCCCATGCATGCTCAATGGGGTTGAGGTCTGGAGATAGTGAAGGTAGAGCAAGATGGTTTATTGCCTCATCTCGAAGCAGCTCTAACACAACCCGTGTACCTACAATACGGCTTTCCGTTGTCGTCAAGAAAAACAAAATTTTCCTTCCAACAACGTTGCGACGGTTCAGAACATGGTATACATACCATATACACATAATGATCTCTTGGGCATAACGTTGGTCCGCGAGTGTACCATTAAAGATATAGAGGTCAGTACGCCAGCCATCCTAAAGAAATTCCAGTCCATACCATAAGTTCATCACGACCAAAGGCAACGACTGGTTGGGTATACTGAGGCAAGGTACTATATCCGGCACTACGATATACTCTTTGACGCCGCCTATCATTGCTGAGACAATATCTGGACTCGTCCGGGAAGTCCTACCTCAAACAATCGATTTCTCACAGTTTGGTCGGAGACTCGATTTCTTGTGGCATTCTGGAGCACTTGCTGTAGATGTCGAGCAGTTGAGAAGGGGCGCATTCTTGCATTAATTACCAGAAGTCGATTTTCACGAGGTGCTGTGATGCGAAAAGATCTACTTCCAAGCCTTCTTGCAGTCGTACCTGTTTCTCTAAGGCGCGAAAAGGCACATGAAATTACGCTCTGTGCGGTTCCTAACATATCAGCAATGTCGATCGGCGATCTTCTCTTTGGTGCATAGCAACGGCTAAATTTCGTTGTTCTATTGTTAAATGGTTTCTCTGGATTGTTGTTTATTATTAAGAACACAAATGTAACACACGAATAAAAAAACCATGAATCAAAAAGATCTTAAGAAGACAGGAAAGGTTATTCAATCAAATACACAAACACGACTTGATTTGGTTTTTAACATCAAACCGCGTACTCCACTTATCAATAATACACGACCATTAGCCGCCAAATACAGACATATATGCTTTATATTGCAATATCCCTATTCATAGTAGTAGTTTATGTAAATTTTGAGCTGTTTTCGATAACTGGAATTTCCGATAATTCAATTTTGAATGCTTTTTCGGTTTAACATACTGTATTTTAAAAACATACACGTCATTCAGTATGTGGATATCATTTTGCTTAATATTGATATAGAGGTGTTATCAAATGGTAGATCTGCTGTGTCATCATAAATCTGGTACATCAGGTCATCCATACATTTTCTGAAATATATTTTTGAATATAAGAAGTATAAGCACAATCAACAAAAATGTGACGTTTGCAAATACTGGCGTTCTTGTTTAGTAATGCGTGGCACTTAGACAATCTGGTTTCTGGTAGAATTCATTTATCCTAACAGTTTCATAATAATGTTTCTTCACATAAACTGTAGTTAAGGTATCAACATTTTTACAATTTGGTTTATAAATAGTTTTTTTACCATAGTGTTTGCGACCCGCATTAATATATTTTAAGAAATGTAATATTCAGTGTACTGAAGATCTGTTTCCTGTTCCGTCTTTTGTTTAATTTTAATTCGGAATTTTTTACTCGTATATACCGCATATTTCAAGTACCAATAAAATCCTATACCCTGCAACTTTGCTGCTTGCTTGAGCGGTAAAACATTTTTTTCTAGTAAATCAATAGTTTCATGGAATCAATGGCTTCCTTCCGATAACCAACGCGAAAGTAAAATCAATACTTAAATTGCTGCAATTAATTGCAATGTTTAACAAACACAGTTAATCACAAACTGTTGTTGAGCAAATCCAGCGGAAGTCGATAAGCAAACAGGCTTATTTGTTTAAGCTTATCTTTGGTTAATAATTAAAATTGCAAAATAGAGGAAATTTTGTAATGGTAAAGTGGCACAGAATGAGGAAGTTACATTTATGGTATTCCTTTTAGAACCTCGCAAGTTGGAATTTCCAACAAAAATTCCTCTGTATACAGATTCTTGTTACTCGGCTAAAAAAGAATACATCTAAAAACAAGATATTTTCATCAGCTGATCACTTTAGTCCGATGTTATTTCTCGAGTGGTGTATAACAGGTATATAGTGGTTGTGTGTGGGCAGACCTTCGCCTTCTCTTTTTTCCAAAACTATCTTTGTTTACCTGGTCGGTTTACGTTTACCTGGCTTGGTTATCTCGAAACTCGGGTGCGTTGTCACATGTCGCAAATGGTACAGAAAGAAGCCAACAAACAAATTGAAAAATTTAATATTTTACGAAACAAACAACATGGAAATAACTCTGTTGGATGGGATTTACTGCAAAATACTGTTCGATTAGTGAGCTCCGTATGTGCTTCTATCTTATCAGTTACTACATTTTCATATTCGTCAGCTAGCACTTGTATGTCTTATTTTTATCGCCGTACATATGTGATGTAAATGTATATCACGCTATACCAGAAAGGTCTACTTATCTAATGTATGTGCTATTTTGTGACAGTATTTGTCTCTGGTGTATTTAGTAAAAATATATACGATTAACTGAACATTGTCAGAAATGTTATGTAGTAAATGCTAATAGAGATGCAATTGATTACAATAAAACGGTAATTAAGTGAATTATAAATACAGTTAATACCAATTACTAAATTACTTGAGGACAATTAAAAAATATTATAAAATAATAAACGTAGAAAACAGTGAACAATGAGAGGTAAAAGTAAAAACAAACAGTCTAACTAAATTAACTAATAGAAAAGCAAAATGTTTCAAATGCTTTCGTGCTGCAATGAATAATGCTCGTCATTAAAATTAAAGTCAATCAATTAAACCAAAAGAGGGAACGACTGAATTAAAATTTCATCCATACTGAAACATATCTAAACAATGTACAATGGTATCAACAACAGTATAAAATATACAAATTATACAGGGTGATTTGTAATTAGCGAGTTTTTCCCAAGTAAATACATGAAATGAGAGCTGAATGCTGAACAGGAAAAGGCAGATCCAAAACCACATAGGAAGGCAATATCAAGGAGACGGCAAGGAAGAGAGGAAAGTCCACCCAAGAGGTTAAGGAAATGGCAAGAGTGAGAAATACCTACAGCAAATGGGATTAGAGACAGAAGAAGGAAAGTTACATAACTGTCTAACCTAATAGTTATTAGATATAGAGTATTAAAATTATTTGCTCCCAATAAGCGGAAAAGAAATTGATGAAGGAATTGATGAAGAAAAACTTTAGGTACACTTACTCTTCTATCTATCTAATTTTCAAGAATATTTAATACGCGTTTGCAGTGTTTCACATTTCTGTTTAACATTCTGATAAAAATTTGCAATTTGTTTTTTGATATTGAATGCAAGCAGCGACCATATTCCTAATTATTAATAATAATCAGGCAAGGTATATCAAATATTATTATGATTGACGTAAATTAATTATTAAATCCCACAAATATTCATTATTACTTAGTTATAATGGTAGGATTAATTAAATAACAATAAGAATACAATGGCCACCTAGGTTCCCAGACTTGATTCCCCTGGGTTTATATCTTTGTTGTAATACATGGTTCTGTAATAATATAATATTAACATTTTCTAAACATCGATTGCTTAGTTTTTTCCCAATTATCATAATCTCCAAACACAAAAGTAAGAAGTAGATCCCGTAACTTCAGCAGGCTGTAACTTTCTCATTTTGATTTTCATCTATGAAACTTTTCCCGTTATTGTATTATGTGTAAAATCTATCATTTTCGTTTGACTTCTAACTAATTTTGCGACTCAATACGTATTTCAATAAAGCAATTGGAAGGAATTTTACTTTTTTTGACAAAGTATTATGTTGATTTAATATCAGCTAATCCAATCAAAATTTTGCGTACATGCTTGTCAAAAATGTAATGAACATTCCAACAATGAAACGTGGCAAGGGCGTTTTAATTATTCTTAAACAAAGAGAACACCTTATTCTATATACCTTAGAATGTCATATTTAAATAAGAATAAGTGTTGAAGGTGTCTAGCCTGAAATAATACTTTTCTTGAAAATCGCATCAATTTCCTTGCAGCCTGGAAAAATCAGTACAGCGTAGGTAAATATGCAAATATGTGCAATGCAAATGTAAATTTTTCGTCTTATTTTCGCCCGAAGAATTACTATTTCTGTTTAAGAATGACTTTGTACATTTGTAATTTTTGGCCATTTACGCTTTATATTAACGAGTTATTGAGTGAACCAGAAAACAATAAATCGCATCCTCTAGGTTTTAAAACTATTAAAAATTTGTTTTATCTTAACTACATCTTAGAAGTGTTTTCGCGTTTAAAGTATAAAAACTAGTAACTATCATCGACATATTAAAAAAAAACCTGGTATACTTAGTACATTTATAATTATATAGGTACATTGTACAGTCTACAGTCTAATTGGTATACGAGATCTCGGATATAACAAGCGCTTGCTATGTAAATTAGAGGCGAAGTATTCAGCCTAAAAAATCTCTTCTGGAGTATAAATCTTTACACGAGCCGTAGGTCCTCTATGTCTGCAGTATTTTAAACGCGTAACATGTGCATAGGAAAAAAGCTACGTCTTGTAAGAGGCAAACAACTTGAAGAAGAAGAGACTAAGTGAATATTTGGATGTGTATTGTTTACGCCGACTTTACGGTATTGTATTTCCTGTTTACAACGATTGCACTTCCCAGAAACAACGAGCAAAAATTAAAATATTTTTAGCATATGTGATTTTCTGGTATGATTGTTTCAATAGTTCTTAAATTTGTAGCGGTTTACTGGAATTTGAACTATTGATGCTGTCTTCTGTACTAAAATTTTGCAGGAACTAAATATTTAGTTCTACAGAAAGTTCTCAGATTTAATCTACGAGAATTAAGATTAATATCAACAAAATACCTTCTTGCTGATAGTAAACATAGTACTGGAACTTTTCATTCTAGAAATTATATATCTACATTGTTATGTTTAACGGATATAACGAGCAAATAATTGCAGTTTTAAAAGTCGCTCTGGAAGCAAGCACTATATTTTCTTATAGAAGATAATAGTAGATCAGTTGGCCGTGCGCATCCTTTTCCGGTCAATACTTGGATTATTTGTTGGGTTCGGTATCCCAGAATTACCTAAGGCAGCGTGCTGCAACCCACCATACACAAATCTCCAATCCGTAGGGCAACTGTAAGGTTTTAATGCAGAAACGCTTCCTCTGGTAGTTCTGTTGCACGCATTCGTCGTTAAACTGTAGGTCCTCCGTATTTCTCAATTAGCGCTGAGGACAACCACGTGGTAGAGAAGAACGAAGTAATTGCCAAATAGTAAATAATGACTCTTTTGTATCATTCACTTAGAGTGAAACTGACTTTTTGCAATTAAAGAAAATAGAACTATTATTTTTTCTAACTTTTTTCTTATTTTACGTTGTACATATATAACAAGCGAAGCATTCGTTATAACCGAGTTGAACTATATCTACTTTCTCTTATAGTAGATAAAGGTAGCTCAATTAACAGTGCGTTTTATTTTCTGGACTATATACGAATTATGGTTTGGGTTCGATATCCCAGAATTATCTAAGGCAACGTGCAGCAATCTGTCGTACACAAATCTCCAATCCGTAGGGCAACTGTAAGGTTCTAATGCAGATAGGCTTCCTCTGGTAGTTCTGTCGCACGTGTTCGGCGCTAAACTGTAGGTCTCCCGTGCTTATAAATAAGCGCTGAGGAGAAGCACGTGGTAGAGCAGAGCGAGGTGATTGCCCAGTAGTAAATGATCGCTCTTTTGTTTAATTTTCTTAGAGTGAAACTGAATGTTTGCTAACAAGGAAAATAGAACTATTATTTTTTGTAACTTTGTTTCTAATTGTACGTTTTACGTATATAACAAATGAATCACTCGTTATATCCGAGTTGGACTATATTTTCTTTTTCTTTTATAGTAGGTACGTAAAGGTAGGATTTCAATTCCAAAAAACTTTCTCTCAGGCTTTTCTACGTTTTTACGTTAGCCCTGAGGAGAAGCACGTTATAGAGAAGAGGGAGGTGCCCAGCAATGCGACGAAAAGGTTGATTGCCAAATAGTAAAAAATGGCTGTTTTGTATCATTTTCCAAATGAAAAAGGATTCTTGCTGATAATTAATATGGCATTTTTATTTATCGTTCTCTCTTTCTAATTAAAAATTATAAGGGTATAACAAGCAAGGCACTCGTTATATCGGAATTATTTTTCTCTTATTAGAAAAAATACGTCGGTAATGCTTAATATTTTCTGTAAAACTACAAGAATTCTTTGAATGGAAATAACCCAGTTGTGTTTCCCAAGTTTAAGATAGAAATGATCTTTTATGACATTTTATGGGTATAAAAATTACACTGAGTGATTAAAAGAGCATGGTGTATATGATTCTTTTTCTGTTGATATTTTAAATACCTGTATTTTCTCTAGTTTATATTTTGGATTCTACACGATATTCTACATTCACGTGTTGTTTAATTACAAAAAAAATATTTTTGTGCATGTTGTTAATCGTGGAATTATGTAAAAATTACTCACGCTGCCCTTCCGGGTTCTAAAATACGTTTTAAGATGAAAATCCATTTTTAATGGAACTTCATAAATCGTATTCAGTATTTGAAGTCGTATATTTCAAGAATATTTGTCAAAACCAACTAATAATTTGATTTTATCGTTGATGTTTGATATTTTATAATTATTATGAAATTGAAAATATTAATATCTAGCTATTTCAACGTGTGGAAATGTAAAATAATGTTTGTAGATAATTGGAAGTTAATAAATAGTTATTTTAAATTTGTAAAAGAACCTTTTTAGGTAGTGGGATCACGGAATTTTAGAACACTTAGTATATGTCCAGAGCTTAGTATTAACGTAATTAAATGAATAAATACAGTTGTTATAAGAACCAAATTCCTGGAAAAATGTTTTTGGAATAACAATTACAGAAACGCGATATTTTAATGATTCATGAATATTACCGAAAGATTGTGGAATGAAAGTATTCTTCTGTGATAAAACATTAACATTAAATTGCTGATGCAATTGCTTTAAACTGAACTCACAACTATACCCAGCTGTAATAACTTAATATCATAATTATTGCGTTTGTTGAAGTAAGTCGTTAATTGTTATCAGCATAAGAACAACCATACTTTAACTACTTTCGTAGCGTGATAACAACGCAATCTCCATGTAAACTGCTGTAATTATGTATTCGCAGCATGCTATTTTGCAGTTAAAAAGTGCAGATTTTCGAAGATGAAGACTGATATGCTTATCAGGGAACGTCAATCTGTCAATATTATCAACATATGTATATGTTGGCAAGGAGCACATTCCCAGCGCTTATTGAATTAGCACAAGTACATGTGCTCAGACGTGCTCTGCTGCATTCCGCTTCGTTTTTAGAATGCTGAAAATGTCCAAAACAAATGTTTCTACTTCTGCCTGAACTTCAGATTAATCTACAATTATTCCGAGTTATTTCTAGATCTAATCTCCAGTTTAAACGGCGCATGCACACGGCGTAACGTAGAAAAACTTCAGTAAGTACATATTTTCGATTGTAGCACAGCTGTTCCCTTGTGAAATAAATGTATTGTGTGTATGCACCCTGCTGGTGAACCGATTGTTACCTAAATTAAGAAACATTCAAATAGTGTTCAGCTATTCCCGTAACATAATACTCATGTCTAAGTGACGCAGTGAATGGGAGTTAAGAGAAGCAAAAAGATAGGTAGAACTTTGACGTTTTTTCTTATTTTCGGCTTAACATTGTAGGATGGAATTGAATGTATCCATCATAAGGTCCGCGATGAATCATACACACCAAATTACAAATGGTATAAACATGCCATAAAGACCGGTATTTGAATCCTAAAGATTATAAATTAGGCTCGATTTATCACGACGAGGACAACAATATCGCCCCAAAAAATATCTTATCCGACCGCAGGTATTTGAATCTAAAGACAATATAATAAAGTGTACTTGATAAATTATTTCACGTTAGGGACCAGTAAGTAATAAAATATTCACAGACTCGCACGAGCAAGCGTTTGCTTTTATTTTTAAACCAACAGAAAAGTTCTCCATTATTCCTTTTTGATAGAATGATAGATAAAATTCTGAATTCATCACGTTGTTTAGCTAGTTAAATAATCGAAACGATTCGAATTTTTACGTATCACACAGGAATGTAATTTGTGGGATGTTATTACAGTCAGTGTCGGCTTGGACAGGAGTAATTATGAAAATGAGATCAGTGGCGTAACTAGGAGTTAATGTCCATGACAAAACGTTATTTCATTAGCGGTGACTTAATCTCATTCAAGCCACAAAAAGATGCATCGCAGTCTTTTATGAAAATAATTAAATAGAGAATTAAAAAACCTCGTATAAAGTTAGCGTTGCACTGACCCCTTAATCCATAATTAAAATAGGAATTACTAGAGTGACTCAAAATAAGCTAAAATTAACGGATTCTATTGTTAGCGTAGCTACGTTAATAGGTGCTTTTTTTAACTACGAGGTGTGTTCAATTGACACCCATCTTTGCTTTATAAAAATTTATTCTACAATGACATAGTGGTCAACGTACTTGTGTTATTTCATAATAAGCATACGAGGTGTGTTCAATTATTGAAACCCATCTTTGCTTTATAAAAAAATTTATTCAACAATTTAATTACAAATAATTACCTTCACAGTTAAGGCACCTTGTTTTACTAACCGACGTATATCCTGCTGGTAGAATTATTGCGGCTGCTGATGGAAGAAGTCTTCTACAGCTATCTGTACTTCTGCGTCAAACTCAAAATGCTGACCTTTTAACGCCATTTTCAGCCGTCCACAAATATGGAAATCGCAAGGCGATAGATCCGGGCTGTAGAGTGGATGCTCTAAAACCCTCCATTTCTTTCGTTGAAGATTTTCTTTTACCACATTAGCAACATGAGACCTAGCATTGTCGTGCAGCAAAATAATCCACGCATAAGTTTTCCTGGACGTTTCCGTCTTATTGCTTGATGAAGTTTGTTCAAAGTTTCATTGTACAGATTTGCATTCACATTTACCCCAGGTTTCTTAAACTCTATCAACAAAGGTCGTTCATGGTCGAAAAAAAATATTAACATCACCTTGCCTGCAGAAGGTTATGCTTTTAACTTCTTCGGTGGTGATGAACTTGAGCGTATCCACCGCATCGACGATAACTTACTGGATGGCTCCTAGTAATGGCACCAAGTTTTGGTACCAGCAACTATTGGCACAAGAAATCATCACCATTTTGCCTATAGTCTGTGAGGTGTTGCAGAGATAAGCCCATTCGCAAACATTTTTGTTCATTAGACAAGAGACGAGGAATCCATTGCGAACAAACTTTATGTAACCCACATTACGAACAATACTACGGACAGATCCTACACTCACACCAACAATTTTTGAAATTTCTCTAACTGAAATTCGATGATTTTCTCTAATCAGGCTTTTCACACATGCCATATTGTTTTATTTTAATGCAATACACCGTGCACCTGGTCGCGGCTCATCCATAGTCCCCTTTTTTCCATTCTTAAATTTTTGGCACCATTCCTTCACAGTTGGGTACGCAATGCATGCATTTCCATACACTGTTGGTATTCGCGTATGAATCTGCAATGGCTGCACACCCTCAGCGCATAAAAATTGTAGGAGCGCACGCTGATCAAACGGACTTTCAACAACAAACGCCATTTCCAAATCGAAGTATTAAAAGTCGGAATCAAATTCAAACGCCAGAAACTTATTAATGTGTTGCTTGGCTGATGATGACTGATGGCTTGAAAGAGCGAGATCTAGGACGCGGTTTTCCAAGCATCTCTATGCACTTAGGCCACATTTGGCCCATTGTACACCCTAACTAAGAATTTTGCCTCTCTGGGGTAATTCCAACTCGAGTAGTGATTTTTAACGAGTCACACATCGCAGTGGCACGGGACCTACGGCTTTACTTCTTATCCGACAGAAGGCGCATTTTCAGATTTTACCCCGCTAGAAAAATCTCGCCGACCTCAGCCAGGTTCGATCCCGCGTCCCTCAGATCTAAAGGCAGATGCACCAACCACTAGACCACCGAGGCCGGCATGTGTTGCTTACAAACATTACTAACATTAACAAACGTCATTTGAATTATTGCATCTGTTTTGAAGGCTAAGTTGATCAAAGATGGGGTTCAGTTGAACAAGCCTCGTAGTAGACAACAATGTGAAAAAAATTATCGAAAAAACCGTAAAAACGGATAACAAAAAACTGTCAGAAGTAGTGCAACAATACGGGCGAATACAACCTATTGTGGTGTGAAAAAGTTCCATATCGCTTGAGGAATTGGAGAAACTTGCATTAAAATGAAACTTTTAAACTGAAGTTTAGCCAATCAATGTACCTACCCACACAGATATTCAACCATAATAATATCATCATCATCATCAGTATCATGATCCTCGTTTGTACCGCTTGCGCAGTGTCGGGGCAGTGTAGGCAAAGCTAAGCTAGTTTGTGCAATGCACAATACGGCCCGACTCTGCGGGTTACCGTGTTGGTGCGTAACCATGCTTAACCTGCTGTTGTGTGTGAATGTTTTTGTTTATGGTCTTGATACTCTTCTAATGCGACCGTAATTCGAGAAGTGCCATTAATTTGATCCCCAATGGCAAATGGAGGCCGGGACCCAGTACCGACCACCCAGGGAATTAGAAAAATTTCCGACCCTGGAGAGATTCGAACCGGGAAGCGTTTGGACTATTACATCCAAAGCTTGGCTCCTCTACCGCTGAGCCATCCCCGCCGCTCCATAATAGTATAGTAAAGCTAATAGATCAAATTTAGCTTGTTAAGGAAAAACAATTTAAATAAAATACTTATTCAAAATTACGTACATTTTATCATTGACATTTAAGTTAAAACCAGCCATATTACTGAACATACTGATAATATTGGAATAATTTAATATTCAATAGACCAGTTCTAATTTTTGATGACTAATTTGCATCTATTTGGTATGGAATTTACCAGCTTTCCTAGTTTTACCTGGAAGATGAAGTGAAAGTACGCATTGAGAAGGGCTTCGACTATATCTATTTTCTGTAGATTTTTTTCTAATATATTATAGCTATAAATGCCACAAGTTTTCGAAGTGATCAAAGTCTAGAGATCGTACTGCCCAATCTATTCTATTAACTTTCTTGGTCAACATTCAATATTAAATCGCTTTGGTTCTATTTCAAGGCGGAGTATCATCCTGGAAAATTAACTATTCTTCTTCAAACAAATTTTTTCCACTAGGCAACATCTTATTCTGCAGTACTTCAATGTATTTTTTCTCCGATCCGACTAAAAATGCTACCGTTCTGGAGTGTCTTCGCTCCTAAAGGGCAATGGTTGCTTCATGATATACTCCTCGTTGCTAGGCAACCACAATTGAGCGGCCGAAAATGCGACCTAGGCCGGAAAGTTAATATTTTCATCTGGTCTTTGTCAACGTTGAGGTTAGCGAACACGTACGCCATATTTAGTATTTCCAGTTTTCATATTTCTCCATGAAAGTATAAGGCTTTCCTATAATATTTATTCGCCTGCTTCTTAAATTGGCATAATAATTTAATTTGTAATCATAGGTTAGTTCAGGTATGTTATCTGAGTATTCGTACAACGCCCTCTATGTGCTATTTTCTGAACTAAATAGTAAGAATTATCTGATATTTATGAATAAAAAATAATAAAATATTAATTAATTGCGATCGGGAAAAAATAGTATGAAAAATTTAGGAAAAGTGAAATTTCCAGACGCAGGTAGTTGCTGGACTCGGCTACGCCTCGTCTAGCAATTTCCACCATCTATCACTTTTCCTGCTACATACACAATTTGCTATTGTGGGGTTCATCATCTCAGAGCCGACATATAGTCTTCATTCGTCTGACACGCATCTGAATACTGTAACAAAGGTGTTTTATTGTTAGAAATTCACATTTATCTGAAAATTCTACCCCAGGAAAACTTCTGACATACATATCAAAGCATGATTCTTGATATTAAAGGTAGATTCATCATCCCACAGACGTCATCCAGTCCACTAACTCATTAGGCAGACATACACCGCCATACCATATAACAGAGATTGGGTGTTTGGTTGTTGGAAGCACGCTTTTGGTGAAAATTCTTCTTCAGAAAACCTTCTGATATTGGAACTACTAGCATGCTTATTGATATTAAGTGAGGATTTATTATTGAACAGCATCTTTTCCACTATTCTGGTGTCCAGTAAAGATGTTCCTTTGCTCATTGCAAGCGGGAGAGACTCAGTTTCTTATAAAGCGGGCGTGCTCGACATCCTAGGAGTCCAAAATTAAGAAGTCTTTTTCTCACAATAGATGTCCACAAACTCACATCAATAGCTTCCGATTTCAATTTGACCAGTTCTGCTGTCAGCCAGGCTGATGTTTCTTGTCAGCTATGCTACGTTAATAGGCGACCTTCCAACTTGCGGCTTTTTTTAACTGGTAGATTACATAACCAATATTCAAATAAGGCGAAAAAATTATCGAAACAACAATAGGAACTGATGATAAAATATTGTCAAAGATGATTCAATTCAATTCATTATAATAGAATTATGTGAACTTAATTTAGCGAAATTTTTTCACCTATTACAAACTACCATCCTTTAAGAACGTAATGCGTACAATACCAATGTCAGGATGTTTCATATTTTCATGTAATCACAACAATGGCAAGACTATGTTACAAATTTATTTTATGTTATACGTATCGCCCTTTAGATCGGCTCCAGTTCACTTTCCAGTGATCAGGTAATAAAAATAGTCCTGTGGCAATATGGCCCTTGAAATATTTATGGGTTGCCTAGATGCGTGTGCTATAGCACCGTCTTGTTGAAACCAAATTGTTGTATCGTATTACACAATCACCATATTTTAGTAGCAGGTATTAAGGTTTTAGTTGCTTTAGTAATTTTAGCAACCGCAGTCTAAATATATTATGTTATGTTTCAAATAAAACTTTTTGAAAATTTTTGCCAGCTATTTTTTATTGCTTTTGGTTTATATGGCTTCTGGTATTTCCTATTTTCCCTTTAAATTAACTATGCTCGGTTACCATATTGTAGAGCTACAAAAATTGATTGCTAGCATTTCCTAAATCTCACGGCGCCAACTTTAACACTAATTTTCGAAGAAAGCAAAAGTGGTTTAGGACTGTTAATTACATTTAGCACCTAGATTCGATCGAAACTACGTGCTTGATTTCCCTAACACTCTGCATATGAGACAATTTCTCGACGCGTCATTTACAAATTGTAAAATACATTTTATAGTTTTTGTGCCACTCAATTTTCCATGTTTTCCTGAGATTGGCAATATTTTGAATCCAAACTAATTTATTGGCGATTAACTGTAAAGTGTGCCATTTACATACAACATACAAACAAATCATGAATAATGTTGCGTATTTGTTAAAGAACACTTCAGCGGCCATTACTCAAAATCAAAAATTAAATATTCGATACACCAACTAGCAAACTTCTATTTCGGTCAATCCTTAGTAATTCTCCCGAATTAACTTGCGAAACATGTATGCAATTCGCAAAACGCAGATGACCTTAAAATAATCAATAAAAGAAGTGCGGTATGTATAGTGCGGTTAGTAATATTTTATTCTCACGAGTTTCTTGATTTCAATATATTAATATACATGTGTATCCAGAAGCCGCAGATAAATTAACATTTATTCAGATAAATGGCACCATTTCACGCTTGAATTGAAGAAACAATAGATGTAATTGAATTCAGTAAACAATGTACGTATTGTTCACACTCCCAACAGATATTTTTAAATAACATATACAGTTAGAACTTTATAAAATATAGAGGAATTTTCAGAATATACAAAATTGTTTTGTTTATGGTTTGCTCATTCATATGCATTACTATTAGTTTCTTGAATGTATTGTAGTACATGTTTACTTGTTATTTCAAAGTGCTTACGTAAAAATGATAAGCTGTATAATAAACCTATTCAGTCACGTACGCAAGTTTAATTAATAACATATCAAATATCTTTGTCAATGAACGATAAACAGTCATGCACAAATCAGCGAATAAAGGATAAAACACCTTTGTATTTCGATTAATCATCCTCACCACATATTTTTTAGATAATAAAGTTTTTGTAGTTATTCCAATTGAAATGCATATACAAGGGTATCTACTACAATTTTTCGCATAATTGGAGTGTAGTAGAATGCAAAACAGTAGTTTGGAAGAAGGGTTGGTAAAACAACAGGAGAAAAAATTCATGAATGTAAAGTTTGTATGGGTTTTTGTAATTTTGTGGAGACTTATACAATTTTGTAGGGATTCTGGGGATTTCTAGGCTGTGGTGAGGAGGTCTTGGGTGTTCTGGAAAATCATGGATTTGTTGGGGTCTAGTAAATTGCAAAAGATGAGTTTAGAATCAGGGTTAGCAAAAATCCAGAGGAAAAACCCATAAAAGGTACGTGTTTATGGGGATTTATAGTACGTTGTAACGTTTTCTTATAGCTTTGTGGGGACTTTACAATGTAATTTTGTAGGGCTTTCTAGATAATGTTGTGAGGAGTATCAGGGCTTGCGGAGATGTATGGGAGTTGTGGAAATTCATGGATTTTTCTAGGGATTATGGCATCTAGAAAATTGCAGTAGATGAAATTTGAAATAAGTTTGGTAATCTCCCACAAAAAGATAAATATTAGGTTTCTTTAGAAATTTTGTATTGTATAAGGATGTCTGTAGCTTTGTGACGACTTAGCAGTTTTATAAGGATTTCTGGAATTTTGGTTGTCAGGAGTTATTGGACTTTCTGTACGTTTAAGGGTTTTGAGGCAATTCATGGATTGATGTAGGGATTTTGGGGTTTAGGAAAATGGAAACGATAAGTCTGAAAACAGGGTTGAAAAAAACCCACGAAAAAAATCGATAATGTTAGGTGTTTAAGAGGATTTTGTATTTTGTAAGGATTTTTGTAGCTTTGTGGGGAGGTATTCAATTTTTTAGGGATTTCTAGGCTGTTGTAAGGGGCTCCCAGATTTTGTAGCAATTTATGGATTTCTGTAGAGATTTTGGGGTGTAGGAAAACGCAAAAGACAAGTTTGGAAACCGGGTAAGTAAAATCTACGAGAAAAACTGATAAATGTGAGGATTTTATAGGGATTTTGTAAGGGTTTGTGTAGCTCTGTAGGGACTTATGCAATTTGTATGGATTTCAGGAATTTTGGGGGGTTTCTAGGCTATTGTAAGGAGTTCTTGGGTTTTTCGGAGATTTATAAGTTTAATGGGAATTCATGGATGTTTGTAGGGATTTTGGAGCATAGGAAACTATAAAAGATAAGTTTGGAAACACAGTCGGCAAAAACCCATGAAAAATTTGTAATTGTTATAGGTTATTATGGGGATTTTGTATTTTGTTAGGATTTGTGTAGCTTAGTGGGGACTTATGCAATTTTGTAGCGATTTAGGAATTTTGAGGCTTTCTAGGCTTTTGTGAGGAGTTTTCAGGTTGTATAGCAATTTGTATGTGTATATATTTGTATGATTTTGGGGTGTAGAAAAATGTAAAACATAATTTGGAAATACCCACAAAAATCCGATAATTGTGGAATTTTACGGGGATTTTTTTTTTTCATAAGGATTTATGTAACTTTGTGGGGACTTGCCCATTTTTGTAGGGATTTCTGGAACGTCTATAGGCTGCCGTGGGGTGTTGTTGGGTTTTGCTAAGATTTATGGGTTTTGCGGCAGTTCATGGCGACAAATGTTAGGTTTTTATGGGCAGTTTAGATTCCTATATATATAAGAATTTGTGGAAGATTTCTGTAATTTTATGGGATTGTCTGGAGTTTTCTATGGATTTGTGGATTTCTGTAGCTATTCCTTGCTTTTTGTAAGGAGTTTTGGAATTATACAGGCTTTTTGAGGGGAAATCTTGGGTGTTGTGGTAATTTCTGGGTTTTTGTAGCAACTTAAGCGTTTTCCTAAAAATTGTGGTGTTTAGTAAATTGTAAAAGTTTCGAAGTAGAGCTGACAAAGGAAGAAGAAGAAAAATTCATGAATCTTAAGTTTTTATGGAAATTTCTAAGTCTTGTAGAGATTTTTGGGTTGCTGTGGTGAGTTCTAGGTTTTGTGGACACTTCTCGGATTTTGTAGGAATATATGGGTTATTGTTGGGATTTTAAGAGATATTTATCTAGATTTTTTTAGTTTTTGTGGGGACCATACATTTTTGAGAGGTATTCCGGGGCTTTCTAAGGATTCCTGGGTTTTTGTGGGATATTTAGCTAGATTTGTATAAGGTTCGTTTAGTTTTTGTGGGGATCGTACATTTTTGAGAGGGATTCTGGCGTTTCGTAAGAATTTCTGGGTTTTTGTGGGGATTTCTAAGCCCTCTAAAGATTTTTAGGATTTTGTGGCAATTTCTAAGTTTGTGGCCATTTTTTGAATTTTGTAGAGATTTCTGGATTATTGTTGGGATTGTAAGAGGGATATTTATCTAGGCTTTTAAAGAATTTCTTAGTTTTTGTGGGAATCATACACTTTTGAAAGGTGTTACGGGGGTTTCTAGGGATTTCTGGGTTTCTGTAGGATATTTATCTAGATTTGTATGAGGTTTTCTTAGTTTTTGTGGGGTTCATATATTTTTGAGAAGGATTCCGGCGTTTTGTGAGGATATCCGGGTTTTGTGGGGATTTCTAAGTTCTCTAAAGATTTTTAGGATTTTGTGGTGATATCGAGGTTTTTGTAAAGATTTTTAAGTTTTATTTAAATTTTTTGGGTTGTCTGTGGATTTATGGATTTTCCTGGTATATATAGCATATTGTATATATACTTATTGCTATCTATCCAAGATATTATTATTGATCTGGTTTATCTTGACCTTTTATTACCTAACCTAAATTGTATAATTCTGTTTCAGATAACACACAAAATAAGTATGGTCACACATCATTATGTACATTAGATTAATCTCGCAAAATAAGAAATCTATATTTTCCTTTCGATGTTGTTCTGTCGGTACAGTGACATCCATATGGAAATTTTGTACTTATTTTGATAAGAAATTTAACAGGAACGTAATATTTAAATAAGTGGTTCTAGTGAGGACTATCATACAAGGAGATTATTTAAAAAGCATCAAGGAATTTGGCGAGACACTTGCATTTGGGTTTTCCTTTTTATTGCGTTTGGTAAGCTGGCGTTTATGTTTGGAACATCTAACCAAATTTTCCACAGACCAAGCTTCTTCCGATTTAAAAAGTATTGTTTTTTTTTCTATTATTGTAGCCGTTTTATTTCAAATTAAGTTGGCGAAAATTGATACTTATTTTATGCAGAACTATCAGCAGAATGTAATTGCCACATGCATGAGCTGATAGTCAACGTTGTTCTTTTCATGGGCTATTAAATTTTATATAGCTTACGACAGAGAGCACAACTTTCAAAACGATGCTACTTAGCACAAAACATTTTAAATGAATTCCTATGTTGTAAATCAACAACCTGACATGAAATATAACAAATTCTGCTTTTTTTTTGGTAAAGTAATCAGCAGTATTTAATATTATTGATATTATTTATAACAAGTAGGTTGTGAAGATAATAAGTTATATTTTAGCGAAGAATTAATGTGTCGGTTCAATATATCTCCGTTTTTCTTCTAAATAAATAACTGTAATTGTATTTCTATATAGGGTGTTAGAAAAAGTAGGGAACCATTAATAAATATTATCTAGGACCATTTTTAAATACACTCGAAAGCTCTCGTTTCTTTACACACAAATTAGATAACTACAACGTACAGAAATGTTAATTTTCTACATATTTATTCAAAGGCAAACCGATATGTATACTTCGTCCATTCGGTCGTTTTCGTATATAAAACAACCAGTACCGGTTTGTAGTCAGCTGTTGAATTTTAATACCACAATTTACAACCGAGCGATATAATCGTATATTCCGACTGCGCCAGCCATGAGAAAGTTGAATAAAAAAATAAAACTTAAGTTTTGTCGCGTGGACTGCAAATTTTTTGCATAATTTGCAGTACATCATAAAGAAAATTGAAATTTTCGCGCGGCATTCACATGTGAAGTCTATGCAATTCGGTTTTAACGCAAGATTAGTCTTCTGGAGAACCGATAACAGGGAATTTGTAACCGAAAATGTATAACAAATTTGACAAGTATAGGTGGTACTTAAATGTAACGAAACAGAAATAAACTTGCTATTTATAGCGGTTCGTTTATAAGTTATTTTTACCGAATAAACCCGTGTGCCTGCATGAAATATCATTGTTCCTCTGTACTCTATTTTTAAAATTACACGGCTAATTTGAAACTTTGTCAATAATTCCTGATTACATTTCAAAAAACCAATTATTAGCTCGCTGATACGTAATTCCCTGCCCAGTATTGGTAGATCTCCAAATTTTTTGCTGAATGAATAAGCAGACGTAATTTGGAAAATTGAGGACGTATTAGAATAACAAAATAATAAAACAAACTAAAAATAGGGAGAAACAAATATTTAAATCTTAAATGAGCACAGTAACCCCGAAAGTTAATTTAGTTTCCCTTGCTAGTGAAATATAACCCCATTATGAAGATTCAGAGTGCACCCCAAATGTTAATAGGCAGGGGGTGATCCGCACTTGTCTATTATCACATCCCATATGGGATAAATCAATACTTTATTTACTCCTAGGCGTATTAGCTTTCATGTACAGAGTGGAGCAGATCCATATGTCATTCCAATTTCTACATTGATTAGGGTTTTACTAACCGTAAAATAGCAGTGGTTGTTTATTAAATTAACTACTTGTGAGTTGCCGTTACTGATCAGGTTCTCAGTCTCGAGTTAATATTAAATGCCAATTTCAATTCAAGTAGCCATTTCAATTATCAGCACATGTCATAAGTGCGGACAAGAGGAATTTAAATTGTGCATGGATTAAATGCATAGGTGTTTTTCTGATAAAACGTTTATATTTTATTAAACGGAAAATTTCCGTGTGGGCTAACTAATTCCTTTACCAAATAACGAAGCATTGTTACAATCTCTTCGGTTAAACACTGTTTTCCTGCATTTGAAAATTGGTTTGTATCAGGAAGCATAACCTAAGGTATAAATATTTAATTAGAAAACGTGTTATATTCTTAGGTAATAAAGTAGGTTACAGCTCATTGACCATGAGAATGTAATAATAAAAGTGCAACGTTACCAGTTGCCCTAACTCCAACCACAAACATATTATAGCAGTGTCACGTCACTGCGAATGCATCATCAAACATACGAGGCTTATTCGGAAATTAAAGGCCGTTCGGTGTAGAACAAAAATGTAATGTTGAAAAAAATTCATTATGATTAAAACTTAAATACACTCCTAAACTATTTCCGCAGCCTGTGACGAAAACCAATTGTGCACCGTCGTTTTGAGGTCATTGCCTCGTTGCTTCTTAAAAAATTTGTAATATTGTATGGGGAATGGTTAAAAAATGCTAATTCCCCACACAAGTCTGCATTAAATGTCGTACGAGGTTCTAGAAAATCAACCAACAATACGCCTTTATATAAAAAACAATAGTCATAAACTCGAATGTTTGCTTGAACTTTCTGGCTTTGAAGCAACTGACATAGTTCCACTGCATTGATTATTGCTTGGTTTCAACATTTGTGTACGAAATCCAGTCTCGTCGCCACTCACAATGTGATTCATGTACTCATTGCCATCAGTTTTGTGTTCACTTTTTCCATAAGATCATCGTTGATAGCAGATAATCTTCTTTTCTGATCGTGCATATTTGTTCGGACATTTCTGAAATACAAGCCTTGTATTTTACAATAATTCTAATTTTAAAGCTGCCAATAATTGATGAAAAACTTAACTGAACCACTTTGTTTGGTTTTCTCATAATATCTATAATAATTTTTATGCAGGTTAGTTTAAAATTTTTATAAAGCTAATTAAATTAGCCTCTTCAGCCCTGCATTTTCTTTCGTCTTATGGGTGGAAGTTGTCCTGGTGGATTACTGCTGGGTGGTTGGTTAATTGTTTCTTGGTTCCTACAGTGGTGGGTTCCATTGTCACTGCTTCAGGTTCTGATATTGCGGGTTATCTGAAATTAGAAATTTAGATTAGTGTAGTATGTACTCACCTCATTGTTAGTGGAGTTTCTTTCACCAAGGCAATGAGGTTGGGGAGATCAGGGTACACAGATGAACGGAGAACATTCGAGGGTGTTTGAGTTTCCTCCGGGGTTTTCTGGGGATGCAATTGACTAGGACGAAAGTGCGGTTTAGAGGTTTGTAGAAAGTTTGAAGGATTTCTAGGGCAATAGGAATGCCGTGGAGGAGAGTTCGAGATATGTGTTCTTGAAGACGGTCGCTGATTAGAGTGGTTTGGGTGTCAATGTCAATTTGGTTATTGGGATGTTCTCGGTGTAGGCAGAAAATGTAACGGCGGATTTGCCTTTCGCATGCTGCGGTTTGATGGAGAAGATGGGGTTTGATACTGGCCTACAGAGGGACTCGGTAGTTAATGATGGGGTACGCTACTAGAGCATATAAGCAGTGTTATCTAAAAGCCGTATGTGAATATGCTTGCCATGACTTCAGGTATAACTGGTAATCAAATCAATTCCTGATTTTTAAACGAATCGCTATATTGTTTATTCTGCATTCTAAATGAACGTAAAAATAGCCTTACAGTAGCTTTAGAAACAAGTATGTTCCACGGCACAAAACATAAATTTTCTGAAAATACATAAAATATTTCAAAGGCATGCGTCGGTAATTTACTAAAAATAGTTCTTAGATCTTAAGGTTTTTTATGCAGCTCGAAAATTTTATCAACATTATCATGTAGGTACTGTACTGTATGTAAAACTGCTCATCATTTGATAGGGTGTAACTTCAAAGTATTTTATATTTCAAATGTTAAACTGCAATATGAAGCTATTACTTTATCATAATATGTATTTTACTTTTTTTGCAATAATTAGCTCAAGTTTAAACAACCCCATTTTAGAATCCAATAATTAAAAGTTGTCAAAAAGTAATGCAGCATAGAAGTTCGAATTGATCAATATTGCTTCTAAGCGTTTCCTGCGATGGTCTCTACATACAGTACTCTATCAATATTGTGAACAAAAGAAAACAAAAATTGCAAAGTGAAAGCCTATTACGGAACAATTGAAGCAAATGAAATTCCACTAGGTTATTATGTACATAAGAAGTTATCAATTTTTATCTTCGGATTCGTACAATATACAATGTATTATTCATTCTTTTAAATGGACCCTCCTATATATTTTAATTTGTTATACTGCCGCAATATATAATACACACGGATTTAAATCGAGAATGAATTTATTTGCAATTATTGTCAGTTGGAACTACAGATGGGCCAAACTGTGTGTTCCTGTCACAGGTTTAACCGTGACTGCTCTGGTTAAATAACGGTTAGAAAATCCTGTGACTTTGTCACGGGCTGTGACACCGTAGAAACTATCGGAAATTGTTGTAACGTGATGGTTCCTGTTAATTGAGGGTTTTATCACGAATGTGCCGCAAAGCACTTCGTTGACACTTGATATGGCCATCTGATTCATTGGTGCTTGAGCTCGTTCTTTGTTACTGTATTTTAGTTAGCCGCTCCGACTACAATCGCCGTTCCGCAATTTCAGTAAACGAATTGTCGTAGCATGTGGAGTATCGGTAAGTTTTCGAAATCAGTGACTGCGCAATCACAGAGCTTTATATATGGTACGAAACTTCATGCAGTTTCACATCCACTGCCAGTGACAACCACTATCACTGCATTTTTTAGACATCGGCACAACCAATTCCACCGACAAGTAAATCATAAGCTATGATTTAACGACTAATTTCTAGCTTAAATTTGATCTCTTTCAATAGCTGCTTGAAATGCTTAACCATATAGGCACCATCTCTTGCGTAATAATTTAAATTTTTGTTATTACTATAGATAGAACACAGTTAATTTCTACGGTGCTATAGTTAAAGTTTTGGACATGCAGTCGGAATGATCATGAGGGGTTACCATAGGATTTATAAATATTTAACATGTGAAAATTAATAAATAGTTAAAATGAATACCAACTATGTAATTTTACTACACCTAAATATGAAATAAAATATTAACGAAAAACTTATACATATTTAAAGCAGTGCTAATTTTGTATCTACTGTTTTGTTCTAAGTGTACTTACAACACACTCCACTTTATCTGCGTGATGCATTCTATTTGAATTATCGCATCATTGACTGATACCGTTGATTATTCGATATCTGTTCCCCAAAATGTGTACACTCATTAATTAAATTCCTTAATAACTTTTCGTCTGCAGATTTTATGATTTGATTTCGTAAAATTAAATGAATACTGCTTCAGCCATATACAGGACGTTAATGAGTAAGTAATACTGCAAACACGAGTACTGTAAACTTCAGTATATTTTCTGCTGATAAGTTTCAAAATTGTATTACAATTATACATTTTTTTGATATAAGTACTCGGCCGGTTTACTTAAGTTCGGTCAGTTAAGTACACTCACTAGGCGTGCTTCGATATGAGATTATGTAATTATCTTTGATTTCTTTGAAATATTCACGCTTTTTGAGTTTTTGCTAGCACAATCACATTTCCTATAATAATATATAACAGGTATAAAATTGTTCTTATTAAAAATATATACGCAGCTTGCAAGTTTCTTGCTTCGTAATAAGTACTCTTTCTGATGATAACGAATTGATCACATCGCCTAAGGTTTACTAGGTATACTATGGATTTCACGAACCCCCAAGGAACATTGTACGGGCCACTATTATTCAAAACTTTGTAACTGTGGGTTCGGGCGCAGAAAATAAACATTTAATTGTAATTTAACATAAAGTACTTTAATACTAAACGGAAGATATCGTTTCTGTTGAATGTAAATTAATAGTTAAGGCAACTACTGCGCATGCGCCTTCTGATAAAATTATCTACAATTTTGGGTATAGTAGGTACAATTAAGTTCAAAAGAAAGATTGTGAGTTTAAGCTGCTATTTACAATTGTTGATAATACTGCAAACACAGTATTATTCAAAAAAAGATTAAGGTAACTGCTCATGAATTTAAATGTGATCATTATCACAATATTTCAGTAAATTAAAAAAAAATACTTCTAAGAACAGCAAAATAAGTTGTTGTCGGCAGTTTTTTATTACTGTACTTGCCAAATTATTAC
>JABXWE010030499.1:0-12625 GCA_014611495.1 Limonius californicus
ATATATATATATATATATATATATTAAATCAACGTATTCACAACATAGACATTAAATGATCTAGAAGGATGAGGCGTACATTCTGACATTCTGAATTTTACAATTAAACGAATTTTTGAACATTTTCAAACATCTGCTAAACAAATGCTGTTAAGACGGTAGGATACCAACAAAATGGCAAAATCAAAACGTCATATTACTGTTTAAGAAAGGAGATAAAGCAAAAACAGAAAACTATGAACCCATGAGTTTGCTGTCTTATTTATATACGCTGTAACTAAATTAAAGCGATAATGAATCGTTTGCTATATATGCTTCATGTTTACCAACGTGTAGAACAGGCAAGATTCCGCAAATGTTTTGGTACAGTAGATCATCTACAAACAATTTGAACACTAACAGAAAAATGTACCGAATATATCTACTACTACAAGGTATTTTATTGAATAGACACCTGGGCGATTCGAGGAAGGATGAGCGCAGAAAGAATCGATTAACGATAATCAAGCCTCTAAATTTGCATATACAAAAATGGTTTATTTCGTGTAAAGGCCAATGAGGACATGACCACCAAAAATATCCTAGTTGAAAAAGGTGTACCTAAAGTCGACACGGCATCACTAAAATTATTAACTCTGGCCATAGAAACTTTCTTGGGAAATATAATAAGGTATAGAGATGGATTGTATCTACAGCGTGGTGATAAAGATCCACACAAAATTAATAATTTTGTTATTTAGTATTTTTTGGGAAACCCCTGAAAAACGTTAATTTTATTTTTTAAGACACTTCCTAACGTAATTTTTTTCTACCGGCTTTTGTTCATCGTGGCGACGAACGATAACTTCATTTTTTCGTTTACTTTTTATATCGCCTCACCAGTTAAATGCCGATATACAAAAATTAACATCCCACTTAACAGCATCTTTGAAAAAAAATACACGTAAAATTCAAAAAATTCGAATCTCTTTTTATTAAAAATAAGAACATTATGAAAAAGCTAACTAACGGAAATGTTCAAATTGCCCACCATTAACCAGTTGGAATTGACCAGCATGTGTGAAAATATCTCACTACATGTGTTTCCTTAGAAACGTAAAATTGTTGACCTTGGCGCATTTGCGCAACAGCGATAAATGTTTTAAAGTCAAAGTAGAAGTGGTGCATTTAAATGAACGGGAAAGAATAGAAATTCTCATGACGGTTGGATACGGCAATATATTACAAACTCATGAAGCAGCTTGTGAATTATTTAATGAAGAACATCCTACTAGACCCTCTATTGCAAGATCTACAGTAAGCAAAGTGTAAAAGATTTACCTCGAGAAAGTCGGCCTCAAGTAAACCAAGAACTCTGAACTTATTTCTTGAAGTTTAAGAGTATCCTCATACTTCTACAAGGCAAATTAATGTAAACACTAATGTAAGTCCTACATTTATAGCAAAGTTGTTTGAAAAAGAAACATGCCACCCTTATAAAGTAAACTTGATCCGCGAGTTAAATGAAGATGATCCAGGCCGTCGATTACAGATTTGTGAAAAATTAATGTTACGTTGTGATGATAATCCCAGCTTTTTTAAATAATATATTTTTTTCTGATGAAGCCACTTTTTGTCTGAATGGTTCAGTAAATTGTCGCAACTGCAGCTATTCGCCACAAGAAAATCTGCAGTGGTATCAAGAAGCACACGGCCAGTATCGAAGAAAAGTGAATGTATGGGTGGGAATGATCAACGGTCGTCTTCTAGAATCTTACTTGTTTTAAGAAAATGTGAACGCTGTTCCATATTTAAATTTTCTGCGTTTTAAATTAGCTCCAGCTATAGATATTCTTTTTCCAAATAATGAATATCCTGATATGCCCCACCCAAGCAGTTGGTTTTAAGATGGAGCTGCTCCCCATTTTGGTGTACAAGTCCGACAGTTTCTTGACGATATGCTCCCTGATAGATGGTTAGAGCGAGATGATAGTTTGAGTGGCCTCCACAAACACCTGACTTGACGCCATTAGATGTTTTCTATGACGCCTTGTGAAATCGCGAGTTTACATTAGTAAACCAAACAATTTGGACAATTTAAAGCGTTGGATTTGTATAGAAATGGAAAGTATCAGCCCGGGAATTATTGAGCGTGCGATGCAAAGTGTTTACACATGTTCGGGCCAATGCCAACTGGTTAATGGTGGACAATGGGAACATTTCTATTAGATAATTCTTTGATAATGTTCTTATTTTCATTAAAAATAAGTCCTGATTTTTTTAAGTTTATATGAATTTTTTTCAGAAAAATTGTTGTGTGTGGTACTAATTTGTTTATATCACCGTTTAACTGGTGAGGAGGACTGTCATTAAAGGGGGAAAACGAGGTTTCTCTTTAAAAATATGAATGATGTCTTCATAGCGCAGAAACAAAGGCATATAGAAAAAAAATTCACCTTAATATCCGTTAAAAAATATAATTGGCGTTTCAGGGATTTCTTAACCATTAAATATCAAAATTATGAATTTTCTTGCGGAACTTTAGAACCACACTGTATATAAATCACTTACGTTTCGCGGAGAATATAATCCTCATCAGTGCAGACATAAACGAGTTCAGAGCCTTGTTGAGAGACCTAAATGAAGTATCCAAACATGTAAGGTTAAAAATGAATTCAAACAATATCAAAATAATGAACCAAACTGAGATACACATAGGTCTAGAGAAACAGAACATCGCATGTGTGTGTGTGTGCGTGCACATGTTTTTACTAATGGTCTAGAATCTATAGAGCTCTCAGTAAAAAATGTTAATCTCTTGAGAGTTACACAGCGAACAATGGAGCTAATCATGCTTGGAATCGCTTGAAGAGACAAGATACAAAACAATGATACACATAGAAGAATATACGTTGGTAATATAATATATCGCATATGCCAACTAATGAGGCACTGCGTGGGATATGCCGCAAGAGAAGACACAACAAGGTAGACTCATAAACTCATAGAGGGGCGTCCGAGAACATCAAAGAGTAGCATAGGAAGGCCACAAAAAGGTGGCTCGCAATATTAAAAAAAAAGCAGAAAAAGACTAGTTTAGAAGAACAATAAACAGAAAGACATGTAAAAAACTCGGGGAGGCCTGCATTCAGGATTGGATGAACGCAGATTAAAGAAGAAGAAAAACTAAACGGTGTCAAAAAAACATCAACAAATGTTGGCTATTGACTTTAAGAGTCATTTCTAACAACTCAAAAAAGTGTCATTCTTCTCACCCTATTCATAAAATTATAATTAATTTAATGCCATGGAAACTTTTTACGTCTATAAATGTTAACATTCGTATTAACAATTATGCTTTGCACTCTTATTTCTACTTGGTTTACCAAACAACTCTCTAATACTGATTCTTAGTAAGAAGCTATTTTCTTGTAGCGATATAACAGATTTAAAGCAATATTTAGTTACGGTGTAAGTATTAAATTTGTTACAGTACTGAGTGCATGATAGTCTACCACAAAACTGCACCCTCCCTGGTTGCAATTGCAGGTTACATCAGCAAGTACGTATTTGTGCATAATCCAGTAAAGTAATTACTGTTATCCGCAATAATTTTAGTAATTTTGCAATTTACATTCGCGTGTCTAACCGGTAGAACTCATCCAGGAAATTAGTCTGTCAGGGTACAACCCACCCCGAAATGTAGATAACTGCTAAATGCTTTATGTTGCTTGTTTTCGTGCTGTGCACCAGATACTATAGTGTTTTGTGTCAATTATTATGCATTTATTGAATTTATTACGCTTCCAAACCCAATTATCGAAGGAAAGGGAAGAAAATGTTCATTGATTAATTGTTAAAGATGTTCAACCGTTGTTGGCTGATTACTTGGCTTCAGTTCGTTCGGCGTCTAAGATTAATTTGAGTTACCGATTCGCGTGTTGTCGCATCTTTAATTCTGAAATATCGCCCACGAAAATGTTAAATACTCTAACCGTTACATCGGAAACGTAATCCGTTACTAAAGTTAGAACTAAATATCGGATAGGTGCGCTTAAAATTTTCAAACGAATTCATGAAAGACCAAAGCTGAACGTGGCGCACAAAGTTTTATGGCTTCTTTTGAAAACTGGTTTGTTCACAAAATGTCCTCAAATTGAGTTAAATATTTGCTAGATGCTTGCGATGTATAGTTTAGCTCTTTGTTGGAAAACAGCCTCCGGCGTCGGTGACCATATTCGTCCTATGTAGGGAAAAGAGCATGGGAACGACCGCGGTCAACAACCATCAAACAATCCTACTATTCAAATTTAGTTAAAATAGTCTTTCGAAGTACAACTAAAAAATTAAAGTTCAAATGCCTACGAGTATAACAATTAAGTATAAGTAAAAATTAGATATACATCAGATATAAATAAATACAAAAGTATTATCTGTAATTACCCACGTAATAATTTATTATTATCACTAACCACGTTTTTTCTGCATGGTATTGTCGTTATAACAACTAGAAGATAGCTTTATTTTAACATTGCGTTGTTCTTGGCTGCTTTTATTTTTAATCTTCATTTTATCTCGATACATTCCGTCTAGGTTCATCCAATGGCGGCTCGTAAGTTCAGAAATGGGTGAAGCTGCGAATTGGAAAACAAGTTCTAAAATATTAGATTTCATATTTGAGATTCTACTAGAACACGATAAGTATTCCTCCTAATACTGATTTTTATACCTAAGCTGTTTTAATTTTCTGCTACATAGTTTGCCATTTTGTTTACAATTTTACCATCATTTGACGTTGCTTCTCCTCTCTTAAAAACTTTCTTATTACAATTTTCTTTATATTTCTTCTACTACTCAATGCCAATGCCCGCACTGTTGTACAAACTTATTTTTATATATAAGTTATATCCTTAAATTTAAATTTTGGGAAATTATAAAAAATATTTTTTGGAATTTAATTAGGAGCACATAGATACAATTTATCTATTCAATTTTCAGTCGTAAGGATATGCCCATTCCGACAGCGGAATTTTTATGAAAAATACTCTAAAACATGTGATTATTATAAAGTGGAGTTGTACAACAAAAAATGACAAATTAGCTCCGAAATGTGATTACCTTTACAGTTCCACGCAACATCAAACAGTTCCATTTCACTGCCGTTTAAATATATACCTATATTGCCCAAAGAATATTTAATAATGTATAGATTTTAAATTTCTGTCTGTATCATAATATTTTAATGTTTTATAACAATTTAGCCTCAAAATATCTTGAGTTTCATAAATTCAATTTCAACCATAATCCGAATATTTAACCTAAGCAATTTCTACCTATTGTTAATGCGATGCAGTTCAAAATATCAATACTGACAGATCAAGCTGCTTAAGCGAAAATATGAAACAAAAACCAATAGATAATATAAATAAAATTTATTGGCTATACTTTTAAAACACCATTTTAATACCAAATATAAAATTTTGAAGGCGCCTAGAAAAATTTTCCTGTCCTTGCATTTACATTCCTTATGAAAATACTGACCCCAAAACGTACATAAGCTCACATCGAAAGAGCGGTAGAAAAGACATAAAAGTCTATATCGATAAGGCTTCGGGGGAAAGTGCAGCTCTGCTCGAAAACTACATCAAGCGGTGACGATCGAACGCAAGTTTTTTTTTAGTTTATCAACTAGATTTTTGGCATAAAACCTCATTTTAAAAAAATTACTGACTGACATAAACTTTAAAGCGCCGTAAACCGAAGCTTCTGACATAATTCCGGTTTATTTTTATTAACGGCGTCTCTAACTGTAGCAGGACCTCGAGCAATGTCACATTCACCCTCTGGCCCTTACGGTGGGAATGCCTCCCCTGAACGTAGGGAACTGTATCTAAATAGTGGCAGAAACGACGTCATAAAAATTGACGACATCCCATCTTTAGCCAGATGGAAGACGTCGCACCGCTACCTAGAAAATGTCTCAGATGATACTATTATGCCATCAGGCAATACCTTAATATATTCCCTCTACGTGCGTCATCAGCTGCCGTCACCTACTTTTCCTCATAATTAAATCAAGCATGTTGAAGGATTAATTAAGAACGTACGAATATTATTGCTATGGAGGTTGTAGCCCTGTGCAGCGGTATAAGGATATACTATATTTATAACCAAGAAGTACGTTCTTATATGCAAATAAATCATCTCTATTATATTGAATTTTCGATCCTTAAATTTGCACTCTAATTTTATATATTTTCTATAAACTGATGTTCCCAGTATCGGCGATACATCCGTATAAATAATGACAAGGTTAAATTTTACTTGCACAATCTACAATTCAATAGGAATAGTTCAGTATTGTTATATTATCTTGATGTTAAGGTCATAAAAATTTTCACTAACTGTATTGAGAAGTAGACAGACGGACAAATAACCACTACAGACTTTGGTCTTGAATGATGCCCTTTCCATGCCATAACATACAATTGAGTTACAATCTGATTGTTTATTAACGTTGGCTATTTATCGTATTGCCTGATTTTGAAATACGTTTATTATAGAACTTAAGATATTACGTGTCATTTTTCATATCTAGTTAATTTAAATGGGTGGGCCATTGTGGGCTTTCGGCTTCTTCAATCCTGGGTCTTCTTTCTTCTTCTGGGTTGGGTGTCGTCCTAGTAGATTGCCGCTAGGTGATTGGTGGGTGCTGGTTCTTAGTTCCTGGTGTGGTGGGTTCCGTTTTCGTTGCTTCTTGCTTTGCTGCTGCGGGATATTTGAAATTAGGATTAGTGTAGTGTGTGCTTAACTCATTGCTAGTGGAGCGTCTTCCACTGCACAGTGAGGTTATCTGGGAGATCGGGGTATAGAGATGGAAAGAAAGCAGCTGGCGGGTTTCTAGGGCGATAGGAATGCCGTGGAGGCGACTGCTTGAGATGTAGTTCGGTGAGGGTGTCGATGTGGATTTGAATACTGAGATGTCATCAGTGAAGGCGGAATATGCGATGGAGGACTTGCCGTTCGCATGCTGCGATTTGATTAAGAAAATGGGAGTTGATAGTGGCATATAGAGGACTGTATAAAGGTGTGTAGAAGGGTTCAGGAGTCGCAACATCGGAAACGGCCTTAGAAGAATCGGAGAAAGTTGGAACGGTTGGCATTTTTTCAGGGTTTTTGGGATATCGAGATTAAAGGCACATACTGGAGGGTGACATCCAGATATCCGTTGCAGTTGCAGGATGCAGTTGAGGGCTATTTGCATTTCATGGGATGCAGAAAGGGATGCTTTTTGAGAGGTCCACGTGGCAGTATCATCCGCGACAAATCTTGATTTAGCGCTGGTCGAATGAGTGATAGGAACATCGTGGGAGTAAACGGAGTATAATAACGGAGAGGCTACAGGCCCCTGCGAGATGCCGAAGAAAAGATTGTTGGGGTGGGAGTATGAATTGTGATTTTTGACTCTGCAGAAGAAGAAAAAGTCTATTAATTTGATAAAGTGCGGGTTGAAGTTGAGTGAAATCCGTTTTTGCATGAATCTGTTGTCTGTCCATCGATCTATTTATATACAGGTTGGTAGTGGCTACTAGAAACATAGGGACATGCACGACAGGCATGCGTTTACACTATGCACCTAGATATTTTTTTTAAATAGGGGTGCTGTCAGTTTATTTTCTTGTCAAATCTATTTTTGTTACAATGAATACATATGAGTTGCATGAGAAAATACAAGGTATTAAATGTATCTACAGCGGCAATACAGTACGTCAAACAAGAGATTTATTTGCAGTTACTTTTCCAAATAGTCCCATCTCAGACACTACTACAATACACCGAATTGTACAGAATTTTGAGAAAAAGGGGTGCTTGTCTCCCAAAAACCACAAAAAAAACGCCTCACCCTAAACTGAGGCGCGGGAACTTGACGAATTAAGAATTTGTGCTGCTGTAGAAGAGAATTCATGCCAGTCTTCCAGACAGATTACTGAACAAGTTAATTTGCTCCATACTTATGTTTTAAACATTTTTAGGTAAAACGGATATCGTTCCCATAAATTGTCGAAAACTCAAGAAATCTACCCCGCCGATCAAATAAGGCGAATGCAATTTTGTAAAGACGTATAATGGAGAAATCAAATAGTAACCTAAATTATCTAAGGAACGTTCTTTTTACGGACGAATTAACCTTTCCAATAAATGGACGGCACAATTCCTCAATTGTTCGTTGCTGATCGCGACATAAACCACGCAGACATTATAACTGGAGTACCCAAACCCACAGAAACTAAAGGTTTGGAGTGGCACGCTGGGCGACAGTATTTGTAATGTTCTTTTAAAAATTTGCCGCTCTATATGAACTAATTTCTTAATTTGATTGCCGCTCCATAGGAATTATAACGTTATTTGAATTGCCGTTTGTATGTTAACAGTTTTGGTTACTTTGCGTCTTTCTAAGTTTGAGTTATGTTGACAGTTCCTTTTGTATCGAAATTGCCGAAAGTTGTTTTTCTCGCGCTTGGCCTTAACACACTTCCGAGAACTCACGTGTCCCTTATTCTACAACTTTTCATAATATTTCAAAATATGGTGAAATTTTTTTGGGGGAAGTGCAGATTCCTGTTGCGAGAGTTCGTCAGTCAGCCTTCCCCCTTTAATGGCTCCGGACCTTCCCAAATTCCATCTTCGGATAAGGGCCGTTACAAAAATAAAGTAGGCGTCAAGTTCTGGTTCTGAACGGTGGTACTTCGACGAGCGGAGCATTTTCGCGGCTTCTGCTATCTTAAGTTTTAACGTACCGAATATTGCCGTAGGCAATTATTTATTTCGACTATGTCGGATCTATGTTAGCAGTTTAGACTTGATATAGGGCAATTAAGTAAAGTTGCTGTTTCGATCGAATTCGAATATAAGCGAATCGACCCTGTAAACGTTGTGTTTCGTTACCTCATTGGATTAAACCCGTGAAAAGGTGATAGTTAAAATTGGCGGCTGTGTTGTAATCGCCTGAAGTTGTCGTCGCACTGAATGCCTACCGACCCCCTTTGGAAATCATCTTAATTCCCAGGGGCGCACCAACCAAGTCTTCACCCCAAACTTCCCTGGAATCGCCTACCCTTTTTCCGCACTTGAAAACACCTCAGACTGTACCTGCATCGGGGAAAGAAACAAAGGAACAACCTCAGTATTGTGCCGGCCGCTCCTAGAATCGTTCAAGGTAAAAATCCAGTTTTTGTGTTGTGATAAACAAACCTTTTTTTTTGCTCGCGTTAACTTGCAAACTTCAAATTTTACCTTCATGTAAAGAGAAAGACGACCTTCAGTCGCCATATGTGGTATTAGTTGTTAATTATAAAACTACCAGATTATATTTTGTTTTATTCTTGTGAACTTCAGCGTCCCTGGTGTACGTAGCTGTATGAAAAACGTAAATCTCGTTGTATCAGTGGCGGCGAATTTTTTTTCTGAACGTTCAAAAATTAAAAATATGTAATCCCAACTTATAGCGTTATCACTTGTTGTCATTTTCTTGTACTGTCATTTTTAACAATTTAATTATATGTGTGTTAAAAATTTACTGCCTCTTATTGTGTCTTTTGTACTTGTTTGTGTACGAATTTTGCCAGCTTCAAATATATAGGAGGAGGCACAATAAAGGTGAGTTCCATTCCCGTAAGGTGTTGGCTTCTCGGCCTTCCACGAGGACCTACAATCAGCTGGATTTGAAAGGTGGTGCCCACAAATTTTGACTTACCCTGTACACAACTAAAGATTTTCTCCCATAAGCGATTTTTACGAACTCCCCCTACTCCTCTGAGCTAAGCTGTAGGCCGCTTTCCATCTATCTGGTTACGGGTCGTCGGAAAAGTTTGATTGGCCCGTAACATATTGTTGGCCCTTTTTTTATCGAATGAAACCTGAATGGCTAAAGATATCTCAATCTTCTTTAGCACCAAATAATTCCAGCTTTGCGTCAAACACCAGGAGTTCAATTTGACGAAATTTGGTTTTAACAGGATGGCTGTCCTGCCCATAATACATTGGCAGTACGTGAATATTTAACCAATATTTTTCCCAATCGTGTAATTGCAACACATGGTACAGTCTTCTGGGCACCACAGATCTCCAGACTTATCTCCTCAAGATTTCTTTCTGTGGGGTTATATTAAATCTAAAATTTATGGTTTCATAGAAGACAGGGCAAGAAAGTTGAACGAATTGCAAATCAAAATACAAGAAGCGTTTGCTACAGTTACTCCTGAAATGCTTCGGAATATGAGAACTGGACTTTACAGTCGTTTCGGCTACTGTTTGCAGAAAGAGGAAATTTGTTCGAATTTTATTATAAAGGATTATGTTGAAATTGTATTCGTTTGGGTGCTGCTGAATACTTGTTTTTGTTCAACTATATTATTTATCCGTTTAATCCACTCCCTGTTTTAAGACTTTGGCAGAACCTGATTTTTTAATACTTTCATTTTCTTGGTACTCCTCTGGTTTATTCTTAGTTAGTTAGACAGTTTGTAAAATTATAACACATTTATTACAGTGTTATTGATTACGAGTACCTAAGTTAAATAAATAATATTGGTGCCTTTATTTTCCTAATCATTAATTGACTTGACAGTAGCGTTGTTGTTATTGCTTGTGTATACAGAGCGAGATCTTGGTCATGCGGATCTACCTGGCATCTCTTAGCACTCAGATCATGTGGCTCATTGCACCCTCATACTAAGACAGTAACTGTACTATTACTTTTTAAAAAACAAGGTGCACAGTGTAAAGGAATGACTGTCGTGCATGTCCATATGTTCCTAGTAGCCGCCACCAATCTGTATATGTCGCATCTCTTCCAATTGCGTCAACTATTTTATTATCCACACCTTGCGATAGTGGAGACTCTGTACTAATCCATTATGGTACGGTGTACATATAATCGTATGCTTCCAGTATCAGTACAATTTCTGATGTAAATGAACATACCGGTTATAATTAGTAGTAAGATTACCAAATCATTTCGACACAGCGTATTTATTTAAAAAAATTATAGAAGTTGTTGAAATAATTGTTAATTATGATTTACATTATGTAACAGATTTTAAAATCAAATTTACAATCGCATTTAGACCAATAATGAGTGGATTGGTATCTCACTTCCATCAACGATACTAGCATCTTACAACGAAGACACTCCTAGACAGCCAGCTGAATGAAGTGAACAAAAACGCTTCTTGGTAATATTCCGTCATATATGTTATAGGCCAAAAACAATACTAATTAAATAGTTTCATGAAATAACATGTTAATGTGTACGTCGGTAAAACATCATTCGAGTTTCTACTTCAAAAGTGTAATTATAGCGCTGGACGCAACTAATTAAAAACGAATTTAGAAAGCAAAATTTCGAGATTAAAAGTAATTCCTCATGTAAAGTCAAAACAAAGTCGAGATTTCATTATCGACAGGAATAATTACTTATTGACGTTGGCTTGGTAAATTATACTTTAATAGTATAACTTCGAATTTAAGGTTGAAATGTAATTACGTTTTCAAAGTATAACCCTTCTACGCCTACGGTTTTAGGGAAAATATTATTAATATAAATATTTAAACGTTCTATTTCTGTTCTTGCTGTTATAGTTCTTGCACTGGAAACCGAAATATATGTTTTATTTAAAAATATTAAAGGAAACCGCTAAACTTTTCTTATGATAGGCAGCGATGCCTAAGTCTTTGTGCATTTCTTAGAACTGCTAGGATAAAATAAGTACATATATTACATCTCGCCTCAATTTCCTTATATTATTTTGTTAGAAGAAATTACCCTATCCCTTCCACTTGTCCAATTTTCTATTACGAAAAACTTCGTGCTAATATAAGCCAGACTAAACACATTCATCACATATGGCACTCATTCGTATGCATTTTTTTGATAAAGTTTAACAACAAAAAATTAATCTTACATTGGATGCCCGAAATCTTATAACCATTTCGTGTCTGCTACTCAGTAACAAAGCGTTCGATGAGGTGAAAGTAAGTTTAATATTCCAAACGGGCGAATTTGTCTAAACTTTCTAAAGCCGCACTGGGCGCGGAGTATGGCTGGGCTTTTTGTTCAACTGCCCAAAAAATAAACATAAAATTTCCCAAGAAGTTTACTGATAATGGCAAACTTATTTAACTATTGACATGCTAGATCAGCAACATCTTTAAAATGCAGCTAATTATTCACAAAAAGTGTTAAGACGCGCAGAAAATGTAACAATAACACAGAAACCGTATTTCTGCAGATATTGGTAGCGTAATTTACTAGATCCGCTATCTACAAGAACAAAAAGTTAGGATAAAAAGAGCTTATATTAAGATTCACTATATGTATAGGATATAAATCAAAATCCTACAAAACTTAAAAAGAACATTAATGAGATAAACCAATTCAGTTGGAATCTCGATACGGTTAGAATCTGCCGTTTACTGAACGCATCGAAAATATATCTAACTTCTGTGGACAAGTTTATACTAACAAAATAGAAAAATAGTGACTGAGTAAAATATATATATATATATATATATATATACAGGGTGTCCTTTAAATACCTTAAAAGCTTCAGGTAGTACTTTTCTGTAAGAAATACAGTCACACGAG
>JABXWE010030500.1:0-19596 GCA_014611495.1 Limonius californicus
CCTCGGATCAGCGCACGTAGCGCTATGCACGAGTCTAACATGCCCCACCCTTGTAAAACCCCCCCCAACTATGCTACCGAGTCACTCCCGCTGCTCCAGAATTAATTAAAATTCGGGCCACAACGGGAGTCGAGTTCGGGTCAACCGGTGGCGAAGCGGACTCTCGCCCACTGCGGCACCCGGTCGCCTCGGTTTAGAAATGAGTAAGAGGCATTTTTGTACGTAATGATTCCGAGAGAATGGTCGTTTCGGAAAACCGGCACTTCTGGTCTCGCTCGCGGAGACAGCTCCTCTTCTTCGTAGATTACTGTTAGCATATGGATTACATCTGATAGTATGTACGTAAGAATCAATAATATAGTGGGAATACCATGTGGTTTACTTTTTCGTTCGATAAAATTAACCCCGTTGTCCATTTATAACGTGCCAGTGAAAATCTGTCGATCTAGCAACAATTCTGTACTGTTTGTTATCGTTTTCAGCGTTCAAATATCTAGTTTTGTCGGTGTTTTGCCCGTTATTCCGATTACATCATCTTACGGAGTATTGCGCAATACGCCTGTGCCGTCAGTCTAGCGATGCTACCATAATACTACAAATATTCTGCAATTCGACTCCATTGCCCAGTAAAATCAGCCCAGTTGTCTTGTTTCTTCCGACTTTTATCCTTAAGAAAGCCGACCGACAGCGAGCCTACCTTTAGGCTCCCTGCGACGCCGACTTCGTATGAAGGTACAAATATTGTTAAATGCAAGTGAATATTGTAAATGGTTTGTTTACAAAGTGTTTCATTTAGGAGAGGTGGTTAAATATATATCATCAAGAAATACAACAACTCTCTGTGGTGGATTGTTCAATAGATTTAGTAAATAATTTGTATTTGTGTTGTAAGCTCAACCGATACCGACTACGCAGTGCATTTCTTTTTTTATGAAATCTTCACATACAACTCGTAAATAGCTAAAGTTTGAGGTAACACGTTCAGACGTCGTGATTCCTTTTGAGTTTAATATATTTAATTTATAATAGAACCGACTGTGGCCCTCATTCGAAGGTTGTTGGCTTGTAAATGTACCAACGTTTTTCTCATTTTATTCAATATACTTATGTAATCATTGTTTAACAAGCCATGACTTGTTGTGTTTATGTACTTCTCTTATTTGTGTGTATTTGGCAGCATTGAGGAAGGGGGAAGTACAGCAAGGTAGGTTCGACTCCCGAAGCTGTCGGTCCGTGGCCGTTTCACGAAGATCTACGTACCTATAGCCCTCGCTGCTCTCTGCACTAGTCGGACAGTCTTTTCCATCAGCTTTGTTGCGGCCTGTCGAAATCGTCCATTTGGCACGTAACACAACTGCTATTATGACATGGGGCAGCACGTCTGCTTAGGGAGTTGGTAGACTGCATGTCGTCTCTAGATGATTAATACCCCAAAATACACTGAAGTACTGCAGGATAAGGTACTATCGACTGAGAAAAACCTGTTTGGAGAAGAACGATATTGTCCTTGCTATAGACCAGTTAAATTGTGGATTACGACCAATAAAATCGGGAGGATGGACCAGCGTAATCTTCAGACCTAAATGTAATAACAAAACTTGTTGAAAGATTTCGAGTATCATTTCTAAAAAAAAGCCCACAAGAAAAAGAATTAATTTCAAAGAAATAACTCTGAAAACTGGCAAATTCCATGACAAAAAGATGCAAATTGGTCATCAAGAAGAAAGACTGGTCAATAAAATTTTAAAATTATGTAGTATGCATTTTAATGGTAGTTCATATGATGTCGGAGGTTTCCGTTTCAAATTATGTGCATTTTGAAACAAACTAAAATTTTTACTGTTTTTATTATTACATTACACTAATTGAGCAGCTATTTAATATACACAGTGAATGGTTCAAAACTATTTAAACATTTTCCTCAATTTAAAGCGCTACGTGGCTTTTCAACACCACTGTATAATCAGTACTAGCCCTCTAAACCCATATTTTAGCAAAAGTTCTCTACTTAATTAGCGGAAAAGAGAAATATTTTAACGTAAAATACATTTAGTAAGCAAACTGTTGGTAGTTCACCGTAATTTCGCAAACACTGACAAATATTTCTGTCACTAAGGAGCAAAGCCTGATGTAACCAAGCAAGACTTTCAGTTTCAGCGAACTGGTAAGTTTAATCGACTTCAAATTTTGAGTAGCTAGGCATACAAAGTACATCATTAAAGGTTTCTGTAGTTCAGCGTTGTAGAGAGACGAAGACTATTATAATGTTAAATTATACTGTAATTAACTAACTGTATGTGTTATGCAGTCTTTCTCCTTCCTAGTAACAGTGTATTTGTGCCTAGTGATTGTATTCAATATCTCTCCTAACACGAGTTCAATGTATATCAAAACTTTCCAATGAAGGTAGGCTCCGTCATAAACGTTTTTTTTTTTTGTTATTCGTGGTCAACCCCTATCGAGAATGTAATTGATAATATTACTCCATATGTAAGTTTAAGTACAACCTGAAAATTAAGCCTGAAACCCAGTAAACGTCAATATTTTTTTAATAATTTTTGGGAGATAATATGGATGCGCATAGAGTATTAGATGATTAATATTTCATGGGGATTGGAAAAAAATGCGGTATGTCTGGAGAGTCTTTATAAATAAAAATTACTTTTTGTCATGGTTCCTGTTTTTAAAGCCTTAAGTATGGCGTCGGTTTTATTGCTGCAATTGCATTTAAAACATTATTTTGTGATGTCTTCCGTACGTAGATGCGATAATTTTTTTCAGCTAAGGATTTTTGAAAGGATACGAATAATAAATACGCGTGAAACCGGAACGGCTCTTCGGGAAAATGCTGATAGGGTTAGCACAAACGCATCCACCGTAATGCGATATTCGATTACATGGACAGAAGAGCAGAGACAACATTATTGTAGAGGTATCGAAGCTGTTCGTACACATAAACACCGCGAAGAACGCCTCCTAAAAATAAATGCTTTCAGCGACCGCTTTAGTATCACTAGATCAATAGCCGATGAGTGGATGGTTGCTTCAGAATATCACCTTTCTGTAAGGTCAATTTACTGCAACATAAGGTTTTGTGGCCTTCAATTCTATCGTCAGTGCCTCATCTTATAACTGAACCGAAGGTATGCCGACCAAAGGCTGCTGTGGTACCAGATAATAGTTCAATGGAATAAGGAATGGGATCGAGTTGTGTTTAGTTGCAAATACCGATATTATATATGGGTCCATGATGGATGTAGAAAGGTCTGCCAAAGACGTGGAGAAAGGCGTGAAGCTCAATATTGTATGGAACGCGAATCAGCGCTTACCCGAGGACTTATGGTTTGAGGTTCTATAGAATATTGAAGTAGGTTCCTCCTAGTATTTCAGTAAGGAAACCTGAATTCCCAGGGATACATTCGCAATGTCTTCGAAACTGTTTCACTGCCCCTATCTTCAGGAACTAGTTTTCGGCATGTTAATGTCATACTCATAGCGCAGCTGTCACTACAAGGTTTCTTAGTGAAGCTGATGTTACCGTTCTTGCATACCAGCAAGGTCTCACTTGATTCTTTGCTCATCCAACACGTATGGAATATTATAGGCAAAAAGTTGATCCAATTATTTGTTTCCACGATGGATCTACAGAGCCTCAGAAATGAGGTTTAGATTGCTTAGGCCACCATACCGCAGGAAAACATCGACCACCTCAGTTGAAGCATGTTTCGTAGAATAGAGAAGTTCAATAACTTACAGGCAGCCCCAACCCATTACTGAATTTGAGGGCTATACACTTTTCTAATCTCATGAAATTTTAATCAAATAATACTCCATATGTACCCATATTATCACCTAACAATTATTAAGATATATTGACGTTTACTGGGAGTTGCATTTTCAATGCCATACAGTGCATATGGGGACACTCCAAAATAACAATTGTAGTATCTGGCCTAAAGTTAGACATGGGCCCAGACTACGTGCTGAAAAAATCTTTTCATAAACCCTTTGAAGTACGGATGAACCGTGAAGCATGACACAAGGGGACCCACCAGACTTGTATCGTATACAGACTGTTCACGCACAGCCAACGGAGCCAGAGCTGGATTATATCACAGCAAACCAAGATATAGTACCTTCATATCTCTTGGTCAAACTACCGCAATATTCCATCTTTCCGATATAAACCTATGCAATTTTAACAGCAATAGAGGAGAATATAAGAAGGGACTATACAAATAAAACCATCCTTATTATCTCTGACAGTCAGGCAGCTTTGAAAGCACTGAATTTAAACCAGATTAAGTTAAAACTTGTTCGTAACTGCTTTTGTGGTCTCCTAACACTGACAAACTAACAAAGTAAAACTTTGAGGCATAGAAGGAAATGAAAACGCAGATAAACTAGCAAAGTAAGGATCGGTCACAGGGCCCGAACCTGTTGTTAGCCTACCTAAAAAGACAGTGAGAGGAGCAGTTAAAGAATGGATTCTAACCAAACATTTGGAACACTGGCGACTCTCACCTCGACAAAGAGAAAGTAAGGGTAAAGGTAGGCGCATACTATTCGCATCGCACGGAACGGACGGAACGGACGGATCGCATTTTTGTTTGCTATCATATGTAATACTATTGAGTATCGCATATTATCCGCATCGGAAGGATCGCATAAACGGAATTGCGGAATCACATCGTCGAAACACCATCAAATCCGTGAGATGCGATGTGTGTTGATGACGACATCACCTGTATGAACTTGCAAAACGTAAAGCGCTGGAAGTTTGACTGAAATGTTGGTACAGTTTATAAGCAGTTGAATATCGGAGTAATTAAAACACTAGATTAATAAGTTAGTAACAACGAAAGCAAAAATGGATGATGCTACCCTAATTTTTCTGATACAACATTATGAAGAATTGTACAATTTAAAACATCCGCAATATTCTGTTTTGCAAAGAAGGCAAAATAAATGGGAAGAAATTGCAAAAATAATGAATTAAAAACAATTCTTCTTCTGAATTCATTTCGTTTCTAGGTGAAAACTGCGGCTGTAATAACGGGACTTCGTAGCTAAATAGTAAGCGATACAACGAAATAAAATCCGTTCCGTCTCGACTTTTTGCAAATAGTATGCGATGTAGCCAAATAAAATGCGATCCGTCCGTTCCGTGCGATGCGAATAGTATGCGCCTACCTTAAAACTACACGGACGGATTTATCGCTGCGTGTTTCACGCTGCGAGTCCCACGCCCAAGTGTAATGCATAGTTTTAAATGTACCAAACTACACGAGCGTTAAACACGCGGCGTTTTGTGAGCGTGGACGGAAACAACGCTGCATGCGACGCTAAATACGTCGGGCGGAGATAACGTCAAGAGTGCAACATATTATTTTGCTAGAAGTAAACTACACGACCGGCGTATTAAACGCTGATTACAGTCTCAGTCGAAATTAGCAATTCATCGGTGGATCTGGGATCTGCAATTACTCGTGAAAGATGTTCGATACGGAAAGGTTAATAAGTGAAATAGAGAAACACCCTGCTCTACTATTCACAGACATTCGAACATAACAGAAGAACCTTTCAGGGTATTGTTTATGTTAATTAAATTTTAAATGAAATTGTCCTGTAGATAGTCTGCTCGAAGAATGGGACGTATCCACTAACAACGGTTTCTGTTTCGTTTTTTTCCTTAACGTAAATACAAACTCATTGCAGCAATACAACCTACTTGTACAACATCCATTATGCCACTGACTGTATTAATGACGATATCAACGCTCTCGTGTAGTTGCTAGACGCCGTGGCAGCGTGAAACACGCAGCGATAAATCCGTCCGTGTAGTTTTACCCTAAAGCTATGATGGGCAATCACCCTCACAAGCTCGCTAAAACAGTCCTACTACTTAGTAACATTCAAATTGGAGTAGTGACAGGACTTCTAACGGGACACTGGCACTTCAAACAACATCTCTACAACATAGAGCTTAATAATGAAGATCCTATATGCAGGATATGTGGCGAGGACGGAGAAACAGCTTCCCACATAATATTCAAATGCGAAGTCCTAGCTCACAGCAGATTTCAAATCTTTGAGGGCACTAATCCAACGAGATACAACCGCAAGCCAATCTGGTCAAGACACTCCTAGACCTGATAAAGGGGACGGATCTGCTAGACAGCAACTAGCGACAGAAGTGGATGTACAATAGGCCCAGGAGGAGGCAGTGTCAAAGGGCAAAACAACCTTCCCCGTAACAAATCTATCAATCAATCAATGGTTGTGTTCTAGCATAGTTTAATTTTTCTGGGTCTTCGTACTTATATGAGCGGAAGTATATATGCTTTGCAGCTATTACCAAAATTTATATTTGTTTTAGTTGACGCTCTAAGCGTGGCGTCACATACCTGTCACTAACACAAGCTTACAATGAGGTTATGTATTTGATTAGCCTACAAGCTACCCATTCTTTATATAATGATTCGGAAATTGTTACTTTTGCAGGTAGAAACCGTCTATAAAAATGTTAAGTGACGAGTTAATCTGACGGTTAACACAAATGAATGAACTATTCTATCACTTGACGCAATTTTTATTTTAAATTGTGGCTCTATTACGCCGTCTTGATATTCAATACTCCTCTTAGAGAAAGTTTTAATTTGAAACGTACTTAATTTTAAAACACCCCCGAACGGGAAATGTGTAACAAACACCCACGTGGTGTTTGAAAGACCTACTTCTTACAGCTATCACGTCCGCGAAGTCTTTTGTGTCTCAAGCCTGTACTACAAGTTTAACCCTTACAAAGTAAGCCATCACGTCAGGCTTGATCTTGCGTCTCCACTTTTGGCTAAAGAGAGACGGAAAGCTCGCGAACCTCAACACGTCCCCGGGAAAATGCAATTTGAGGCTTTCTTATGCGGCGCACCGGGTATTACATACGAAATAAGGCTGCGCTCGGAATTCGCTCCTAAATCTGTGATAATAAGGTCAATGTTAACGTATTAACTCCATTTCGCGAGTTTATGCTGCCCTTGAGCTCGTGAATTTTGATGCCAGCTTTTGTTAAAGTTCTGGGGGAGATATGCTCCGGCACTGATTTATTTAAAGCGTCGGGCTCGGTTCGGGTTTTTTGATGTTTATCAGAAGTTTATTTTGAGTTGCACGGGGTTGTCGTAAACTGTTGTGGGGAGTAAACCGTGGTGTGGGTTCGAGCGAAATTATTTTGGTATTTTGTACGAATTAAAATAAAAATGAACATTGCGAAAGGCTTTTGGTAATTGAATTTTCTGTAGATTAAGAAGAGTGGAAAGTGGAAGCCAGAAACGAAATCACCAACAATTATCTAACGGTAAGTTCATAAGAGGCTAATGAGAGAAGAAAAGCTTCGGAATTCGTTTTGAAATAGATGTTCATTAACTTGGGCTCAGTGGAGATTATGATCTGCGCATTTCTCTTGCCCGCCTGTGCCGCTTGAAATTAGTTGTTTTTGCCAATAAATTGGAATATGAAGCGTTGCAAGTTTAGTAAATGATTTTACATAACCCAGATCGATTATGTTTGTTGGTGTTGTACTAGTGTGCCTGTTTATTATGGAATTGTGCAACAATTATGCGTTCGAAGCGTATAGAATAGTTGGAGTAAATAATCACACGTTCATTATACAAAGCGCAAATTCGTGTGTCTTTGTATGTTATGCAAGAGAAAGCAGATTCCCTCGCCAATACCGATGCATCCACCCCGTTTATAGGGCCAGAACCTGTATTCGGTATCCCAAAACAAAGCAGTAAAAATGTGGACCATTACACAAGACATTTCTCTGTGGGATGGAGTACAGGGACAAAAACTGGGGAAGGGAATAATTGGAACGCCTTTTCGCAGACTAACAACTGACGTCCTCCATCTAGGATGAATTCAGATTAGACTGTTGGTAGGACTTATAAAAGGGCACTGCCACCTGCGAAAACACCTTCACAAAATCGGTGTATACTGAGGAGATACGCTCTGTAAATTATGTGAAGAAGAGGAGGAAACAGCCTCACACATAATCTTCGACTGTCCAGCACCTTACCGCAAGAGACAGCAACTATTCCGGGGAACACTTTGCGAAACAACCTTCACACATGAAAAGCTCGTAAAAAATATTCCACAACTCGTTGAGGGCACAGATCTACTTTGAAAGAATCGGGGGCGCACAACAGATCATAGAGTCGAAGTGCAAACCGGGCTAACTAACCCACTTAAACCCCTGCAGTTAATCAACCAATCAATCCATTTTATGCAAGAAAGTTGAGTTATATACTGTACTATTGCATTACTGGAACACTAAACGCCAGCATCTTCCTCCATAATGATAAATATTTTGGTGAACAGCTCGCAGCTACGCGTAAGTTCATAACTTATATCTTGAAATAGCTTATTTAATTTTAAATAAAATTACAATATTTAATGAAGCAATACTAGTAACAGTGTTTCCAATTACTGAACTACATTCGCATCTCAAATGAATTCCGAACTATATTAAACGTCGACTGTCTCAAGACGTGTGGAACCTTCATGGAAAACAATAACAAATATCAGTAAAGTGTTTGAGTCCGTTAGGGTTTGCTGGAGGTAATTCATTGTGTAACTGATTCAAGAAACCTACGTTAAAGTTAAGTTTAAATAGTATTTCTACCACTTCAGATGTAGGGTGAAGTAAGGAAATTTGGTTTATTTAAAAACGTATCACACACTTACTTATCCTTCTATTAACTTGACTTGAAACGTCGAAAACGGATGGTTAAGTATATACCGCTTCATATTACTGAAGGGAATTCTAACCTAAAATTTAATATGGGTAAATGTGCCGGTTATTGGGGTATGTGATTATAGTTTGTGTTTATATTCTGAATTTTTTTACTACAGATAAACAAATTGCTAGCAAATGGTGGTGGAGCAACTTTAAAACTCGTGAGTTCCAGAAAACCTTAGCTTACATAGCTTCCATGGCTAACCCAGAAATATTGAAAAACTTTTTTCTAAATTAGGACAACTTTTAGAAAATTTGAGTCCCACGGAGAAAACCGTTTCAAAATATGGAATGCGATGAGACAGTGTTGGTTGCCTTATGCAGGCGAGTCATATCAAGTTGCAACGACAATTGGAAGAAGATTTGTTTACAAGCGTCGTAGGATGTGTTTGTGTAGATGGTAGTTTTCAACTACCTTTTATAATTTTTTAAGGTGCAAGATGGAATGATCAGTTAAAAAGAGACTCCCTTTCAAATTAGGTAACAAAAGTATCTCCAAAGAGTTGGATTAATGCTGAACTTTACCGAATGGTATCCATTCTTCATTCGCAGTCTTCCTTCTAGTAGGCTCATTGCCCTTCTAATAAATCCGTCATAAATTTAGAAATAATCAAGTTGGCTAAAGATAATTAAATACGTCTGTTCACTTTCCCTGTCGACACAAGTTATCTCTTGCAACCTCTGGACGCTGATGTGTATCGACCACTGAAAACAGCTTGGGCAAAAGCTTGAAAGATTACATGCTATCCAAATGACATACCTAATTGGTCAAATTTCCATGTTGTTTTTAATCGAGCATTTTTAACGGTTTTCAAATATTAACATCATCAAGTCATTTATAAAATCTGGTATTGTACCATTATACCCTAAAGAAATTCCACCAGAGGCAACTGCACCATCTCGTCTTACTAAACAACCTTTCCCTGAAGAACATAAACCTACATCATTATCTCTTGCAGCTTTGCAACTTATTTTTGAACATCAAACCAGACCAACAGAAACTGATTTAAATAAACCTTCTAGTACTGTGAGAAAATTCTACAGCTTCAAAGTCCTCCTAAAATACGGAAACAGGAGGCTAAAAAGGTAGATTCTTCTGCTAGATGCCTTACTCCAATAGAAGAGGCTCCAAAAACCAAAATTAAGCCATCTAGCTACTCGGCTTGTTTTTCTAGATTTCCCAACACCCACCGATTTAAATGAATCTACTACTAGCGTTGAGAAAATTCGGCGGCTTCCAAATGCTCCTAAAATATGGAAACAGGAGGCTAAAGAGGTAGACCCTTCTGCTAGATGCCTTAGCCCACTAGAAGAGGTTCCAAAACCAGAACTAGGCCGTCTATCTAATCGGCTTGCTTCTCTAAATTTCCCAACACCCACCGATTTAAATGATTCTTCTGCTAGTGTTGAGAAAACTCTACAGCTACCAAATGCTCCTAAAATACGGAAACAGGAGGCTAAAAAGGTAGATTCTTCTGCTAGATACCTTACTCCAATAGAAGAGGCTCCAAAAACCAAAATTAAGCCATCTAGCTAGTCGGCCTGTTTTTCTAGATTTCCCAACACCCACTGATTTAAATGAATCTTCTACTAGTGTTGAGAAAATTCTGCGGATTCCAAATTCTTCTAAAATATGGAAACAGGAGGCTAAAGAGGTAGACCCTTCTGCTAGATGCCTTACTCCGCTAGACGAAGCTCAAAAACCAAAACTAGGGCGTCCATCTAGTCTGCTTGCTTCTCTAGATTTCCCAACACCCTCCGATTTAAATGAATCTTCTACTAGCGTTTAGAAAATTCTACAGCTTACAAATGCTCGTAAAATACGGAAACAGGAGGCTAAAAGGTAGACCCTTCTGCTAGAAGCTTTACTCCACTAGAAGAGGCTCCAAAACCAAAACTAGGCCGTTTATCTAGTCGGCTTGCTTCTCTAAATTTCCCAACACCCATCGATGTAAATGAATCTTCAACTAGTGCTGAGAAAATTCTACAGCTTCCAAATGCTTCTAAAATATGGAAACAGGAAACTAAAAAGGTAGACCCTTCTGCTAGATGCCTTACTCCACTAGAAGAGGCTCCAAAACCAAAACTACTACTCTTTGTTTAATGGCGAAAATATTATTTACACATATTTTCTGTACCAAAATATATATCACTTTGTGACAATGATATTAGAGCTATCTTTAAATGCTCAGCCGTTAGTTCTAAAATGAACTGTTTGCCTATTTGCAAATGACAATTAAATCAGACGAAATAATAATTAGTGCCTGTACACGATGTTTAACAGTTAGTTGTCTAATGTAACGTGTTTTATATGAAGCTACGACATACTTTATTTCTACAAAATTCACCATAGGTTTTGTTGAAAACAGTTAGTCGTTAAGTTATGCGTTTAAATGTTCAACTGAAATTGTTCGTAAGGGCAATAGCCCAGGATTATATAAATTATCATTGCAATGTATTAAAAAATTTTCAAATTCCAATTCATGTTTCCATCACTGTTAGCTTATTCTGCTCCAGGAAAATATTCTGTAACAGTTTTAGATTTTCATTAGTCGTTATAAACGGATTATGAAACACCCGTTTTATTTCGCCATAAAAGCTAAATTGCGCGTTGCAAAAATTGCATAAAAGGCTTCCCTGTTGCATTCTTTGTAATTTGATTTTCCAAGCATTTACACTCGTATTCTTTTGCAGCAGCGCGTATTCATGATAAGCCATTATATTCGTTTTCCAACTGAAAATTGCAGCCAATTCAGCGCGTTGCAGGTACGGAGAATTGGCTTTCCAATTTCGTGTGCACTCAGATAAATAGAAATACAAATAAATTTCAGGTTTTGTTGTATCTTGAGTTCTCAGATAAAGGATTTCAACCATAATTTTTGATTAAACCATCCGAATATAAATTGTAAACGTTGCTTATAATATATAGTTTTCGTACATAATATAACCAGAAGTGAACTTCGATGCTTGTATGAGCATGCTATTAGACTTCGCAAGTATAATATTCCTACAGACAAAGGCAGTCTTTAGAACGAATGAAACTTTGGGAAACGGTTTCACATCCGTAAAGGATCATATATCAAATTTAAAATCAGTCTGGATCTACAACATCGCTTGCTCTTGTGGCTCATACTACATCGGACAAACTGGTCGTTCCATTCAGTTAAGACTGCGAGAGCACAAACGTAATTGCAAACATAAATGCTTTGCAAAATCTGCGGTGGCTGAACATACTGGTTTAACTGGGCATAAGATGCAGTTTGACAATGTTCGGGTACTCGCCAGAGTAGCTCATTACTTCCCTCGTATCATACGTGAAGGATGGTTTTAGACTCAGCAAAGCTTGGACTCTAGTAGTTTATCCTGTAAGGACTCCTAAGCAGCACCGATCTCACGATCACGCTCCACCGGATCCGTCTTTGCCCAACGGTAACAGCCAAACAGAACTCCGTTGTTCTGCCCGACTGGCTCAAAGAGGTTTAAATACCTCCGCTTCCCGGATCTGATTTCAGTGTTCTATTCACTCTGAAGATGCAAGCTGCAATGTCTTACGAAACGTTAGTTTGTACGGGTTCACAAACAGCTAACAGGCATAAGCCGATTAAGTATTATTGTCCTGGCAAACAAAATACATTAAGATCAAATCCTTGTCCACCCCACGGTTTAAATAATGTAGGCACACGGCCCTGTTTAGGCAGGCAGGGCCTACGAACAAATATTGCTCAAATTTCTAGAGCAAATACTTGTAAAGGCAAACAAGCTACAGGTGGGTTCTTACCTGATAATGCTGGATGTAGTTCCCCAATGACGACGCGGTCTAAACCGAAAGTAAATTGCTATATTGACAGTTCGGGAAACCGCGAAAGCCTCAAAGAATATATAAGTATATTATCAAAAAACGTTTGAACAATATGAGAGCACCTTAGATTGGAAATTTGCATTTGTAACACAGTATAGCGCAGTGGCTACAATTTTTATTCTGGAATACCATATTAATTTGTTAATAGATAACTTAACATCCATACAGATTAGGAAAACTTTTTCTGTAAACATTTCGCATTTTAGCTTCTCTCCCACGAGTATTGATCATTATGGGAGAGTAGATCAACAACTACCCTCAATAATAGTTATGAATATAGACGAGGCCCTTGTCCAATAGTGGAATTTATCGGGTTAATAGAATAAAAACATATATTTTTTAGATATAAAACAAATACTCCAATATAGTGACATCTAGACCCACTTACAGCAGTCTATGTAACTGTTTTTATTAACTTTGAAAGTAAAATCCGTCCAGACTTGTCAAGCAATTTAAATGCTGACTTTACCAGAATCAAAAGCCTTTAAGACAGTAATCCCCGAGGATGTTGGATTATACATACGAAAGTATTTTGTGTTCCAGAATTTAAACATATATCTGTATGAAGTGCACTATATGTTCATAAGCATTAAATAAATGTAATAAACTGTATGACTTAAATAAAGTTACACGTTTTGTCTTCCACAGCCAACCATCAACGAACATTTTGCTGAGCATGCTGTAGTAGGTAGATTATGTGAAGAAGAGGAAGAAGCAGTCTCACACATAATCTTCGACTGTTCAGCACTTTACCGCAAGAGACAGCAACTATTCCGGGGAACACTTCGTGAAACAACCATCATACATGAAAACCTCGTAAAAAATATCCTGCAACTCGTTGAGGGCACAGATCTACTTTGAAAGAATCGGGGGCGCGCAAAAGACCATAAGGTCGAAGTACAAACCGGGCTAACTAACCCACTTCAAAACCCTGCTGTTAATCATTCAATCAATCGATGCTATAGTAGAAGATTTCAACTTTACTGTTAATCATATTGTTGATCCCGATACTTCGATTATCGTACTGGCCTGCATAGCTCAAAATTGCTGAAATGATAATGATATTAAAACCAGGAAAGCCTCCCAACCCCTATTAGTCTATTCCCGATGATATCCAAACTGCTAGAAAAATTGATTATTACAAGAATGTACGCGGAAAATTTTTTTGGAAGACATATAACACCAATTCGGCTTCCGATATGATCATATAACCATACTATATTTTCGTCGAACAGTATGCCATGATAAATCAATGGGAGATAGGAAATACTACCGTGCTACCAATTTAGGCGACAAGCAAGCGTTTGACAAGGTTTGGTTTCAAGGACTACTTTTGAAAATCAAAGTCTTTTCCTCATCAGTACTTTCTCCTTCTCAAATACCACCTGGCAAATCCTTATTTCCAAGTAAACTTTAGCAGTAAAGTATCGGAAATTAGCGAATCAACTCTGGTGTGCCACAAGGCAGCATTCTTGGACCCCTTATCTATTTAGTACACACTGCAGCCCTGCTCGTATCATAAGTACAGTAACAGAAATCTTTGCATTGCATTGTTTCCTACCATTAAGACCCACAAACTGCAACTCGGTATGTACCAGTAACAAGACTACGTAAATTAAATTAGTAACCGTATAGAAAAATAGCGTATAAGAGTAAATAAAGCAAAGTCCGTTCAAGTGATTTTTACATCACGAAGATAGCAATGTACATCTATATCAATAACGGCATTAAAATAATGCCATCTAAAGAAACAAAATACCTAGCTACATACTTGGACCGTAGACTCAACTGGTAAGTACACATTACCATGAAAAGATTTAAATGGACCTTAAGTTCAAAAGAATTTTATTAAGCCGTGCTTATCGCAAGAAATTCTCGTCTCTCTGTTGAAACTGAAGTATTAATATCCAATATAGATATCAATCCTATCTGGAAATATAGCATCGAATTGTGGGGGTGATTCAGTTCATCGAATGCAGATGTTCTACAATGGTTTCCATCTAAAACTCTACATTTTTTTTTATTTAATTTCAACACCAGGGTATTAAAACTGGTCATAATGACCAGCCATTAATTTTTCTATGTTAAATCTTAAAACTAAAAAGGTAAATAAACTAAGTACATCCAATGACGTCTTAGGTTTAGAGCTAACTGGTACCAATACGCTTACACTTGCTCACTGTGCTCTGCTTTTAATCAAACAACACTACACTAATTCGAATGGCTTAATCTGCTTCAGCCTGCGGACTATGTGGTGGTTGTCCAACGGTCGAAGAGCTTCCACGTTGGCATGTCCATGGAGTCTGTCTTCGTGTTTCCCTGCAAATCTTCTAATCTCATCTTTAACAGAGGGAATGTCAAGATCACGATAATCCTTATTGCGTACATACCGTGGCGCATTTACCATGTTACGCAGTACCTTGTTTTGAAACGTTTGGATAGTCTTGATGTTGGTCTCTTTGGTGCAGTCCCATAGGTGTTTACCATATAACCAGATGGGTTTGATGATCTGGTTATAGATAAGAATTTTATGGTGTATTAGCAACTTAAAGTCCCTAACCAAGAGCCAATAGTGCTGTTTATACTTAATGCCTAGTTCTACTCTTTTCTTTTTAACATGTTCCTTCCATCGAAGCTTGGTATCTAGGGTCATACTTAGATATTTGGCCGAATTTTCAAACGGGACAACAGTGCCATTGATATTGATGAAGGGTGGATCAGCCACTCTTTTATTGTTGAAATTGATATGGCTGGATTTAAGCTCATGCCGTAACAAATACCCAGTGATACATGTTAAATCGTGCTATGAACATCTAAAAATGCCTTATATCAAAGATGTCATAACGCAATACGTCACTAAATATGTAAAAACACTTTAACCTCATCCAAACCCAACTATCGGTCATCTGCTAGAAAATATTCATCAAACACGACTGCAAAGTAAATGGCCAACAGACATAGTAGTTTAGGTCCAGCACTAACGTTAGCTGTGTCAATATCGTTAATTATCGTTATTATTTAAGCAGAAGAATGATATCTCTTTAGGTAATACTACTGAATAGTATCCTTAACACGCCACGTACAGAGACCATGAATTAGCGTATGGAATTCATATTGTACTCCGATTACTAATAAAATTGTAGTAGAAAAAATACTTGTTATTATTGCTGGTTTATGAGTTTTATAAACGGTTAGTAAGTAAAACCGTAGAGCAATCATCCAACTCTCAGCTGGTATCCCAATTTACAATACATATTACGAAAAGAAAATCATTACAATTCTCATCACCATAAAATTAGGAAACATTATTATCTTTAGCAAATATGTATTTATAATTATTCATTAATACGTTATGACTTTTGTTCCTGTTTCAAAATTACCTTTGTAACGTAATGTAATGTAATAAAATCATTGTTGCGTATTGCTGTAATAAAACATAATTTGGCACTACAATTAGATCATTAGAACATACATGCACGAACAAGACACATATTCAAAATGATACGCAATATGTTTCTGCTGATTTTGTGTTTATTTGCTGGAATATTTTATGTCAATACGCTTCCACCTGGTAAGTGAGTTCACATAATTAATGCTCGTTTGACAATAAAGTCTGGAATAAAATTCCTGTCTCGCCCTTTTTCGTTTCACTGTTTGGCATCGACTTCTTCTTTGACACGTGTTTCTCGTTATCGCTAAGGTAGTGCCACGGGGGACCTACAGTTTAACGTATAATCCGAAAGACAGTCACTCTTGAGGAGGTTTTTAACATTAAGATCCCACGGTTGCAAGCTGGATTGGGAAACTGTGTATGATGGGTTGCAGTACAATATATTTATAAGATGCATAGTAGTGCTGAGGGTTCGACGATAATGCAAACTATTTACGCTAATCTATATATTCATTCCCTATTTCGTCTACATGTCTCACCCATTTTGTCTCAAATTTTATACTAACTAAGACCTTATCTGTGCGCGTCTACTACAGATGGTGTATATTAGTAAATATGCTTTCGCATATATCGTACTAGTACACATTTCGAGTGAAACAAGAAAATATGAGTACACACTATACGGTTGTGCCACTGGAAAGCAAGTCACGAGACCGAGTATTCCCAAAATAACCTTAGGTTGGCCTTTCCTAACACCACCTTGACACTGCGTAAGCGGTATACACAAAGATCGCGACTATGATGATGATCAATAAGTCACCACACAAATTTTATTGCGTGTTAATATATTCCAGTTTGTAAATTCTACAAGAAGTCCGTCTGGTTAACTTATGTAGTATTGTATCGTGGTCATCATCAGTCTAGTTCGTTATTGTTCGTAGTAGTCAAAAGTTATGTCCAACTTTCATCATAACAAAATTGTGATTCATCCTAGGCATCTTATTAGTAACTACTATCCAAAAGTTTAGTCATGGCTGCAGTGCATAGAGATGCGTAGAAAACCGCATGCTCAATTCTGTCAATCGAAGAAAAAAGCCTACGCATTCAAACCAAGAAATTGCGAATGCGTTCTGCCTTATAAAATCTGTTTATTTACAGAAATTCAATTTCTTCAACTTCGATTTCCGACTTCTTCCGGAAACTGTCCAGGGGATGAGTGTTTGTGCAGTGGAAACTTTAAATCCTGTGAATACACCAAGGATTGTGAAAATTGCGAAACTTATGCTATAACTGTATGTCACAAGCGTTCTGCAGGAGATGGCCTGGAGTCTTATTATGCAGCACCGTGTACACAGAAAGCCCACTCGACAACACCGAAACCACACAAATAATAGGAGCAAACAAACCGTAGGAACAACGTACAACTAATCAGGAACGAACATGTATAAGACAATGCTTGTCCTTGAAAAGAATGCGTTATGTAAAATAAATAAATAAATCTCTACTATTTTATTTCTATCCATAAATATATTTTTCAAACATCCAAAATTGACAAATTGTTCCAAGGACTAGTTTTCGAAATCCTTTCCTCACCAGTATTTATTCTTTCTGAAATACTATCTTCTTCTTCTTCTTCTTCTTCTTCTGTGTATAGGCCAATGGCCTGTTAATTACAGATCATTATTTCTAAGTAAAGTTTGGCAGTGAAGTATCGGAAGTTGAGTAGATCAACTCTGGTCTGTGGTAAATTAGAACGCGTAACACAGACATAGGTGAGAACAACACTATGTCTAGTAAAAGCCAAAGTGGTGTCCCACAAGGTAGCGTTCTTGGACCCCTTCTCTATTTAGGGTACACTGCAGACTTGCCCACATCACAAAGGATAGTGACACGAACCTTTGCGGACGATACTGCCGCAAATAAAGCAAAGTTCGTTCAAGTCACGTTTACCTTGCAAAGATAGCAATGTTGATCTATATCAATAAACATCATTGGAATATCTAAAGGAACGAGACTCATGTGGAAAGAACATATTACCAAGAAAAAAAAATGGACCTTAAGTTCTAAAACTTTGTTAAACCTTGCTTACCACAAGAAATTATCGCCTATCTCTTGAAACTAAAGTATTAATATACAATACAGTTATGAATCATATCTCTACATATTGGATCGAATCGTCATAACGCTATATGTCACAAAACATGTAAGAAAAATTCAAGCTCATCCAAACCAAGCATCGGCCCTCTGCTAGAAAATCTTCAACAAAGACGACGGACTGCAAGCTAAATGGCCACCAGAAAGAGTAGTTTAGGTCCAGGAGTAGCGTTAGCTGCGTGAAAGTCGTTAATTATCGTTATTATTTAAGCAAAAAATGATATCCCTTAACATGTCATGTACAGAGACCATAAATTAGCTTATGGAATTCATATTGTACTCCGATTACTAATACAATTGTAGAAGAAAAAATATTTGTCAGTATTGATAGTTTATGAGTTTTATGAACGGTTAGTAGGTAAAACTGTAGAGCAATCACCCAACTCTAAGCTGGTAGCCCATCGTACAATATTACGAAAAGAAAATCATTAGAATTCTCGTACCATAAAATTAGGAAACATTATTATCTTCAGCAAATATTTATTTATAATTATTCATTAATACGTTATGACTTTTGTACCTGTACCAAAACTACTCTTGTAACGTAATAAAATCGTTGTTGCGTGTTGCTGCAATAAAATATAATTTGGCTATGCAATTAGATGATTAGAAAATACATGCACGAACAAGACACGTGTTCAAAATGATACGAAATATGTTAAGACTGATTTTGTGTTTATTTGCTGCAATATGTTATGTTAACACCCTTTCAGTTGGTAAGTGTATATACTTAACGCTAGTTTGAAAGTAAAGTATGGAATAAAACTGATAGGTTATGAAAAAAAGTATACGTTTTGACACTATAAACTTAAAATGTAACGTCCGTCATCGAAAAACTTTTTAAATATGTAGTAGTTTTATTTTAAATAACACTTAGAAAAAAATCTTATCTTACTTCTTCTCTTAATAAGGAAAAGGGTATTCGTTGTTATTCTTCGGCATAATTTCCAAAAATATGGCAATTAGATATCTTTGGACGCTTGATTAAGTGCAGACAATTTGTCATATATATACAGGGCGTTAATGAATTGCAGGGACAAATTTCTAGGCCTTAAAGTATACATGAAAACAAACATTTTTTGTTAATAAATTTATTATAAGTGTTTCCTTTCGGAGATAGAGCTTCTGAAAGATTTTTTAAGAAGCGTCTAGATGTAGGCAACTCAATTTACTACCTACTATTTCTTTCAATAACGACGGAAATTAATATAGGATGTGCTTCGTGTGTCGCCCCTCAGAAGCTGAGGGGCGACATTTTGAACATTTACTATAATTTTGTTAATTTTTTAATAAGTTATTGTACATTTTTCAAATAGTTGATTTTTGCTTTGTAATTTTGGTTTTTTTTATTGCTTAGTTTTGAGACATTTTGTTAATTAATTTATTTTAAATTTAATTTGA
>JABXWE010030501.1:0-14470 GCA_014611495.1 Limonius californicus
CATGTTCAAAATTTCTGCCACCAACTTCATGGCATTTGACTGCCTTTGTAACGATGGCCTGTTGGACACCCTAGAGCATTGCTTCATTAACGGTTGCTGCTGTTTCACGAATATAAAGCACTAGCTCTTCTTCATTTTCAGTTGGGGTCACATACACCAAGTTTTTCAAATTGTCCCACAAGAAGAAATCCGGTGGTGTTAAATCTGGGCTTCTTGGAGGCCAGACCACTGTAGTTCCGTGGCCGATCAATTTTCTTGGATAAAATTCCCTAAGCCAGTTTCTCGTTCTAGCCGCATATGGGATGGCGCACCGTCTAACTGCTTCCACATATCGCACCTTCTAACTGCATCCCCATATCGCGGCGAACCAATAAAGGGATATCTTCCAACAATGTTCGTCGTTTAGAAAATTCAAGTAATTGTTAGCATTCAATTACTGAGGTAATACAAATGACCTACCAATTTGTTATCTACGATTCCTGCCCATACATTGACCGAAAACCTAACTTTATAATTCCCTTCGTGCATGGAGTGGGGATTTTGATAGACCCAAATATGTTGATTGTGGAAGTTAAAAATGCCATTTCGTGTAAAAGTGACTTCATCTGTCGATAAAATATTATTTACAAATCATGTGTTTCTTCTATGTTGTTGTAACAACCAGTTGCAGAAAGTAATGCGTTTCTCATAATCTTCCTCTAATAAATGTTGCACCCTGACTTTATGGTAGGGATAACGGCCATCATCCTTTACAATCTTGTAAACAGTAGTTTTTGATGCACCAACAACTCTAGAACTAGCACGCACACTAATACTTGACTCTTCAATTACCAGATCAAGAACCTCCTCTTCCAAGTTAGTGTCTCTAACAGTTCTTGGTCGACCTCTATCCCAATTTTGCACAGGAAGGATATTTCCAGTTTCTTAAAATTTGTGATTTACAGCTTAAATTACTACGTGGCTTGGATGTCTGTTCTTCAGGAAAACGCTGAACGTAAACCCTAGCAGCCTCATTGCAGTTTCCCTCACATTCCGCAAGTATCCAAATCAGATCCACGTACTCGTTTATAGCATATGCCATAATGATGGTCAAGACACAAGTGGACTCAATAACACGAATTAAAGGCGAATTTAATGCAGAATTCGTAATGTCAATTCAAAATTGATTCAAAACGCAAACAAATTTTCGAAATTTTTACCACAGTACCCATTCACCTGCATTGTTGTCAAATTGTACTTTTACCAAAGGTATGATTTTTAACAGTAGGTACTTCCAAACGAAGAACTAAATTGCTAATTCAATGTTAATTAGCGGTTTTGAATTAATTTAAGTTTCCTCATTAAGCAAATACATGTTTTACTTAATTTCTTATAACCATTTGACTAAACTTCTGCACTAAAGGTATGAACTTTAACACCATCGTACAAGAAAACTAAGCAGCGGAGCGAATTTTTTATCGCTGTTTTATCTTAAGAATTCTTAAAGAAAAAAGTTTACCTGAAGCTTTTAAGCCAATTTAGGGACACCCTGTATAGTTGTGCAAAACAATGATATAAGAAAACTGCTTTAGTTTGCAGCACTTATGTTTCAATTATTTGGTTATCGTTTTACAGTCTCACAACTGTATTTATTCATTATTTTACTATAAGAAACAACTTTTTAATTAAACTTTAAACACTATGACAGTGTCTACCAAATTGTGTAGGGCGCCAAAATCCTCAAAGGGGGGCGCAGCAGAAAAATAGTAGAAGGGAAACTAGTATATTGAAACTAATACAAAACGTCTTAACTTAACTATTTTTTTTTACAAATATAATGTACTTACGAGTTCAATCGAAAACTACATAAAACTGACTAACAATTTATTTAAACAAACTACTGACTTAAAATTGACAGTTTTTTTAACTGCATAGTTTATCCAAGTTTTGGTCTAAATGAGTAACCACTACCCTTAGTTCACTTTCGATGCTGAACCGGCTTCTGTATTTCGATTTTATACAAGCTACTGCAGTGAAATTAACTTCACAAAGGTAAGATATATGAAATGGCAATATAATCTGCATAACTCTCTTGAATAACGCTGGAAATTCCTCTTGCGAGTTAATCCAAAACTCGACAATGGTTGTTGACACAAATGGTCTCTTCTTTCTGACACTTGATGTTAAATCAGTGAATCGTGCCTTTTCTTCCAACGATAAATTTGTAGGTGTAACATCAAACAGATTTGTTATCCACTCGTATTTGGTCAAAGACTATCATTTTCAAAGAAGTGACGTTTAAAAGTTTTAGATAACGTTTTTAAATGATGTTCTATGCATCTAGAAATGACAAATAGATCTATACGGCTTGATTTGTTAATAAATGTTATTTACAATACAATTAATAAACATTTCTGTGTCTTCACTGTTTATCTTGTTTGATCAAAGTTCCAATTTCCACGAAAAGCCGTTAATTTTATTTGATAGTTGTAATATATGAGTATTGTTTCTTTGCAACTGGCTATTTAAAATATTTAATTTTTCAATAATGTCTATCAAATACGCCAGTTTCATTATAAATAGTTTGTCAACAAAATAATCGGCATCTTTGTGATTTTCTTCAAAGATCCGTTGTATCACTTTTTACGTGATAACCACCGAGATTAGCCATAAAACAATAGTACTGAATCGTCAGCTTCCATATCATGGCACATTGAAGAAAATAGTCTTGTCCTTAACCCTCGCGTGACCAAATGGCGTCACTGAGAGTTACCCCAAAGCTCTTTTCCTTAGTACTATTTCGTAAAATATTTTTTCTACGGTACCATGTTTCAGCTAATTCTGGAAAATGCTTAGGTTAACATATTTTTGATGGAATTTTATATATTATCTCATTTACTTTTGTAGTAATTTAAGAATATCGTGAGTGGGGCAACCTAGTTGCCCTGCTTGGTCTTCTAAGTATCAACGATGCGTCGGTCTAAAATAAGTAGTAACTTGCAGAAATCGGTTGTGTGCGGTATTCGCTGCTGCATAAAATTCCTTCATTTCACTTGTTAACTTCATACAGTCACCACGGATCGTAAATATTTGACGGAAGATAAACTATGCAAGAGTTTTGAAGAAAATGACAGTGATTACCAATATTAAATTAGTAATGAAGATGAAAGTAATACAGGAGACAACGTAAAAGAACAAATTCCTGACGAATTCGATGTGGAAAATTATTCCAAAAGTGGAGCCTGAGACATCCTATACTTCAAAATAAGGTTCTCAGTGACAATCTCATCTACTCCCTGCAACAAGAAGACCTACCCATAACTTTGTAATGCATCTGTTGATCTAAAAAATGCGAGGTAAATACTCTTCAAAAATATCGGGACATAATTTACATATTACATCTTAGTTTACAGATTACTTCAGTCTTAAAAGCATTCAAACTTTTTGTCACTGACAACATGCTGAGTCATATATCTGGTTACACAAATATGTGGGGAAAGGCTTATACGGATAAAAAAAATTGAAGGAAATCCGAATCCAAGTCAGTGGATCGATGTAATTGTGAAGGAGTTGCAAGCATTTATTGATGTCCTGATTGCCAGTGGCAGAAATCGTGGAAGGAAACTGCACATTACAGATGTGGACTGAAAATGCTCTGTTCAAGCAATCATATTTTACTTCCGTGCTTTCTAGAAACATATTCAAACTGATTTTTAGATGTATTCGCTTTGATGAAACTAGACAGCAAAGAAAGGAAGTGAGCAACGACTATCCGAACTATTTATGATGAGCTTATGAAAAATTGTTTAGACAATTATTCACCTAGTACAAATGTCACTGTCGATGAACGTTTGACAACATTTCGTGGAAAGTGTCCTTTATAGTATATATAAAAAGCAAATCTGGGCGTTCTATCTATCTATCTATCTGCCTATATCCATCCAGATTGGATGTAGGCCTCTTGCAATGCTTTCCATCTCTGCCTGTCCTTCACTTTTTGAATACAGCCATAATTTGTCACTCTCTTAATATCGTCCGTCTATCTCATAGTGGGTCTTCCCTTATATCTTTTTCCTTATCTAGGTCTCCATTCCACTACCACTTTTGTCTATCTATTATCCTCCAATCTTGCTGCGTGTCCGGCCTACCTCCACTTCTGTTTTAGTATCCTTACTATTGCATCTTCCACCTTCGTTTTACTTCTTATCGAAGTATTGAGTTTTCGATCTTTTAAACTTATCCGCAGCATTGCTCTCTCCATTGTTCTCTGTGCAACCGCCAGTGACTGTTTATTTCGTTTTGTCAATGTCCATGTTTCGAAAGCGTAAGTGGGAACTGGTAGAATATTTTGGTTGAACAGTTTGGTTTTTAGTTGTTGTTCAATGTTACTTTTAAATACTTCTCCCTAATTGCTGAACGCTCTCCATGCCAGTGTAATTCGTCTGTTTATCTCTTTTTCTAGGTTGTTTTCATTTATGCTAATTGTCTACCATAATTAGCTATAACTTTCTACATCTTCAGTGACGTTGCTTTCTAGCATGATGTTGGTTCGTAAACCCTCACTGTTTATAATTATTGTTTTAGCAGTATTTATTTTCAACCCTACTTTCAATGATTTTTGTTCTAAATCTGATAACATTTCTTTTAAATCCTGGACATTAGCTGCAATTAGTAAAACGTCATCTGCGAATCTAAGGTGGTTTAACATTTTGCCATTTATACTAATTCCCTTATTATCCCAGTCAAAGGTTTTAAAGATGTCCTCTAAGCACAATGTAAATAATTTGTGAGATATTGTATCTCCCTGTCTTCTATCTATCTACTCTATTTCTAAATTGACAGGGCCCAGATGTGCAGCACTCAGACCTTTTGATCCATTGTGCATCCTGTCTGTTGCGTCCCTCATTAGAGCAGATCCGACCTTTTGATGAAGGCCAGGATCTGTCTCAGTGGGGCTCTTCGAATGTCCTAAGGTTCTGGAAACCAGACCCCGAAGACCCTGAATCTGAGAGTGGCAAGCGCTGCACACCGACAGAGTACATGAATAGAGGTTTCTGCTTCTGTTTTACACTTCCGACAGAGGGCATCGTTTCTGATTCCCAATGTGGTTAGGTGTTTGTTCAGATGGCCATGGCCTGTTAAGAGGCCTACTATGGCCTTGTGTCATTCCTCCCCAGATTTAGTTGGAAGTCTGTTTGCTTTTGGGCTGGTCCTTCTATGAGAAGTCTCGCTTGCCTAAACGGTTGTTGTTTCCACCTTTGGACATGCTGATCTCTCTGTCTTACCCCCTTTTTCGTTTTTTATAGGGTTTATAGGGTATAGGATTAACTGGGCGTTATGAAATAAAAATATAGGTTTGTGCGGACACAGCGTACATTTTGAACAGCCAAGTTTATACAGGTATGATAAATAATAAACGGGAAGTAAATCAGGGACAAAACTTTGGAATATGGAGGGGAGTCACTGTTGACAATTCTTTCACGTCCATTCATCCAGTAGAAGAACTCTTTCAAAAAAATCTGAGGATAACTTGAACGCTACGAATGAATAAACGAGAAAGTCCAAAAGAATTTCTTGCAAACACTAGGCGCGAAAAATACTCATCTATATTTGGTTTTACCGATACAATGATGCTCGTGTGACACGTTCCCCGAAAAAATAAAGCACTCATTTTGTTATAAACGCAGAAACGGTTAACGAAAAAGGGAAGAAAAAGCTAATCATAAATCTGCACTACAATACCACTAAAGGTGCTGTTGATACCGGGGACAAAATGATGCGGGAGTATTCTTGTGTTCGAGCTACAAAACGGTGGCCCATAAGAATTTTTTTTGAAATCATACACATGGCAGCACTGAACGTCTTTATAAAATTTTCCAAACAATTTCCTGACTGGTGTAGATACAAAGGAAAACGCAGAAAATTCCTTCAGATACTATGTCAACAACCTGCACTTCCAAACGTAAAAAATAGAGAAAGAAATTGTGGAGGCATGCAAAAACCTGTTCTTGACGCAATGCGACTATTTCTTCCAGAAAATGGTGAAAGATTAGAAACTGCTCACAGAAATACCGTACCTATTGCTTGGTACAAGCAGTGGATGTCAGTGAAGATAGGAAGTCGAGAATTAAATGTTCACAGAAGGGAAGTAAAAAACTCTTCCTGCCTTGATGGCGCCGAGTGAGTCCAGAATAGTAGGTTACATTTTGTAAAATACAAATTTCTCATTACCTCGGAATACTATTTCATTTTGTAAATTTTTATTTTTGGGTTATTTTTTTGCAAAATAAATTAGAGAACATTAGATATATCATTTTATTTCATAAATAATATATTTACAATAACTTCTAGTTCATAAAATCACAAGAACTGGAAAATTAATGCTTGAAGGATCACCTAAAACTCCAGATTTTGGTAACGGGAGGGTTAAAAATCATCGCATGTTTCTGTTTGTACCAACTAGAACTTCAATTATTTAGCTTCATTTAAAAAACATACAATGAAGTTAAAGTGCTAAGTGCATTGTATCTTAAAATTTGATCTTTATATTTTACTTCTGCAATTATTGCCTGTTTATAGAAACAGTCTATAATAGCTAACTATTTTATTCAATTTTAATTCCAACGAAACTTAAGAGAATGTTTCATTATTATGTTAATTCAATTTTTAAGGGCTACTGTTTTTAAACATTTTCTAGATACTAACGACTATTGGAAGAAAAGCAAGCAGAAATTTCAGATCCGAATAAACAACAATTCGACTTATGCCATGCACTGGTCAAGCACCCAAAACAATTTCAGAATCCCCACTGCTCACACCAGAGTTTATCAAGGAATTCAAACAATATTTGGAAACTTTGGAATTTGAAAAATGCACACATTTAGATACATTTCTAAACACGAAAGTCTCCATCATTGAAATTGTAGAGGAATTAAACTATAAAACGACATTAAATTTTGAGAAAACAGTGATTTCTTTGGACGATTCGCTGTTTTTAATTACTAGCGACAGCATGAGACAATTAAATAATTTTTATAAATCCCTTAAAGAGCAGCTTCAAAACACCAAGGAAGAAATAGCATCTTAAGGGAAAGGGTTACATTTTTATGGAAGCTTTTAACCGAGAATTCGAAAAATTACGATGTTTTCTTAAAAAAGGTCAGAGGAAACAGTGTAAATACAGTGGAAGCCTTAAGACAGGAAGTGGAAGGATGCGAAGATCTAAAAAAAGTCTAATATTGAAGTTAGTTTAACCAGGGTTCATCAACCTGAGTGCCGCGGAACCCTTGGGTTCCGGGAAATTTCTGAACGTATCCGCGGAAAATTACCATTGAACTGTAAAATTATCTCTAAGAAATCATGTGGGTAGTGCAGCGGGGTGCACGGAAGAAGATTGATGTTAAGACTGCTACAAAAAACAAATCCGATGACACATATACAGAAGATATAGCTACAAATACTTCAACTTCAATTGCAAGTGAAATGACTTTAATTGATACGGCTGCTACAACAAACAAAACCGATAACACAGAAGCAATCGCTCATAAAAAACGACGATATGATGAAACATATTTGAACTAAATATACCAAAAGGACTATGTGTTGAGTGTGAACAAGTAATGCAGAATAGCAGTTTAGATCCTAAATTCGTTAAGATCCAGGGGTCTCATAGTGGGATATATTGAATAAAATATAGTAAAACCCATGTCAATTACCACAAAATTTAATACATGTACTTAGAAAATTGTTAACGTTTTCGGATTATCTATAATTCATCTTCAGACTAAAAAATTTAAAAAATTAAAAAGGAAACACAAACTTAAACTTCTAAAAAGAAACATATTGAAAAAATTATTTATACGAGCCCTAACCACTATATGTTCGGACACTTGCTTATTTAAAATAAATGCTTCAATAATTTTACGATACTTGTTTTTATTTAATTTTGGTCAAATATTTCTTAAAGGTACATATGTATAATGTAGTTTTTACACATTTATTATAATTTCTTGTGCGCGCTAGCCCTTAGTGTCTAGTGCACAGTTCATGACTGAATTTCTGTAACATTAAGGTAAAATAATGGCACGGAGAATAGCGACACCTCTAAAGTTACGTGAAATAATTATTCACGAATACGCAAAAGGAAAGTCGATCAGAAAAATTGCCGAAGATTTTAGAATCACGAAGTCCACGATTGCAGACTTAATATAAATATATGGAAATACAGGAAATATTGACGTTGGAGGCAAATCTTCTGGGCGTCCGAGGTTAGTAACACCTCGAATGCAGACACAACTTATTAAAATTTGTAAAAGTGGACGAGGACGCACTTTACGCGAAATTAGAGCTCGCTGGAATCAAGAAACGAATGTAAATGTTGGCAGAGAATGTTGCAGAAAATGGATTCATAAATCTGGTTTGAAACTTTATACTGTAGGTATCATTTTAAGGATGTGACTGTTACTTTAATACATCAAAACTCTAGGCTAAAGAAAAACCTCTACTAATAGAAGGTTAGAAAAAGAAGCTTGGCTTGGGCGAAACAGAAGGAACGTTGCACAGTCGAGGATTGGAGCAAATTCATTTTCAGCGACGCATCTAAATTTGAGATTTGTGTTGGAGACTCTCGTAAGAGAATAATTCGTACAAAAAAAGAAGCATTCCATAAAGACTGTCTAAAGAGAACTGTAAAATTCCCACAAGGAATCAAGATTCGGGATTGCATGTCAGGTAAAGGAGTGGGAAGTATGGAGTTCGTAACTGGTATCGTCAATTCGGTAAAATACCAGGAGATTTTAGAGAGAAGCTTATTACCAAGCGTTGAAATGTTGCACCCTGATCAGAATTTCACACTCCAACAGGACTGTTGTTTGAGAACCACAATATAAGGGTTGTAGATAGGCCTTCTAGTAGCCTCGACTTCAACATAATTGAAACGTTATGGCATAAGATGAAAAGGTATTTAAGAAACCGTCCCCAGCGGACTTTACGTGATTTGAAATCTAGAAATTTGGAACTCGTTTACTCCAGCGGACTGCGAATCATTAATTTTAAGTATGCCTAATAGGATTAAAGCAGTTATTAAGGCTAAAGGCGATGTTACACCATACTAGTTTTCTAGAGATATTAAATGCCGAATATTTAGTGGTCAATGAACATTGGATTATTTTATTATAATTTATTTTTGCAGAGTTGTTAATTCAATTAAAAATTAAGCAATATGTAAAATATTTGTTATAAATATAAATCTTTAAAAATTATTTAGTTGCATTAAACTAGAAACAAGTATTGCAAATTAACAGGGAAATTTGCGTATAATAAGTCAGTGTCCGAACATATAGTGGTTAGGGCTCGTATAAACTCGCCCAAAAAAACCAAGCACAAAGAACTTGAAATTAAATATCAAAGTGGTAACTAAAATTACGTGAGCATGCTACGATAACTTAAAAACAAAACCAACCGCAACGCCGCCGGCCTGTCAAAAATATAAATAAAATAATTACATTAGACGTCAAAAGAACAATTAGAAATCATTTTTTAAATTTGAATTTGAGAAAACCCCAAATGAGGGGTGACATGAGAAAAGATATAAAATACAATTAGTTACTAGTTACTATTATTAGTAACAAAACTTCATGAAATTTGTACGCGACGACAATAAAAATGCTTTGGAAGCATCTTATCGCGTCAGTTGTCATATTGCTTAGCAAGGCGAAGCTTACACTATTGCAGAAAAATTAGTGAAACCACGAGGTAAGGATATAATTACTGGTATGATTGGAGAAGAACATGTTAAATTGGTTGACAGTATATCTCTTTCTGATACTACTGTTTCAAGGCGCTTTGAAGACATGTCAATTTACTGTGAACTGGAACTTATAAAACGTTTGAAAAATTCAAAGCATGAATTTACCATACAACTGGATGGATCTACTGATGTCGCTGGGTTGGCAATCTTACTAGTAATTGTGCGATGTATTCATGGAATAAATGCTCAAGAAGATATGTTTATTTGCAAAAGTCTGCCCACCAAAACAAAAGGTGAAGAAATTTTTAACTTGATTGATTCATACTTTTCTGCACATGATATATCTTAGGATCCATGTCATCAAGTATGTACCGATGGAGCCAAAGCAATGGTTGGGAAGTTGAAAGGCGTAGTTCCACGCACGAAAGAGAAAAATCCTCACATTAGAAACACCCATTGCTGTGTTCATCAGCAGGCTCTAGCAGTAAAAAGAATAACAGAAGAATTAAAATCTGTAATCAATAACTGCATTAAAATTGTAAATTTTATAAAATCAAGGCCACCTAAATCAAAGAATTTTCCTTATTATGTGAAGACGTGAGAAGTTTGCACAAGACACTATTGCTTCACACAAACGTTGGATGGCTATCTCACGAAAAAGTGTTGTCAAGATTTTGTGAATTAAAAGATGAAATAAGAATGTTCTTAAGTGAACACGCATCTGAAATGACTTACAAATTAAATGATACAGATTGGATGGCGTATCTCGCAGATATTTCTACCTATTTTAATGAACTTAATGCCTCTTTTCAAGCAAATAATATCAATAGGTATCTTCAAAGTACAAAATAAAATTATTGCTACTACTTATTCTCAAATAAAATTTTGGTCAGATTGTATTTTGAAAGAAAATACTGAGTGTTTTACGAATTTACATGAAATTTAGATAACCAATAATGTTAAAATGAATAAAAATGTCAGAGACAATATACAGCAGCACTTATCAGATTTACAACAATCGCTTCAGGAATATTTTCCTGTTGAAAAAGAAAACTTATCTTGGATTCAAAATCCTTCTGAAAAAGCTTGTGATAATTCTCAGTTAAAGAACAACAACAAATTATTGATATATGGACTGACTCTCAGTTAAAAATAACATTAATCAAGTTGATATTATGCATTTTTGGTTTCAATTTTGCATGAATATCCTGAAATTGCTAAACATGCTGTAAAGCACTTGATGTCGTTTGTCTCAACCTATGTCTGCGAAAGATCCTTTTCTCCGTACACTGCAACAAAAACCAAATACAGACACAGGTTGAACACAGAAGATGCCATGCGCTTACAAATTTCTACTATTACCCTAGATATAAATATGCTTTGCAATAAAAAACAAGCCATTAATGTAATTTTATATAATTATAAATGAGTTGCTACTTGCTTTGATTTGTTTGTTTTGTTGTTGTTTCTTTTCTTTCTATAAATTTTGTTGTTTTGAAGTGCTTAATAAAGAATGTAGCTAAATTTCATTTTACACTAATAATTATTCCACTTTCTGAAAAAACAACTGTAAAGAATGGTAAGTGACAAATATAGGGGAAGTCGGGGCAAAGTGAAATGGTTAATCTTTGAACCATCCCTACTCCTCTATTTTCATTACTAACATTCTGCTTCTTCTTCCAACATGATTACCCATACTTACCCTCCAATTCGTGTGTAAACAGTTTTGCTATTCCATAAATCTTTTTTCAAAAATGACTCTTAATTGAGGGCTGCACTTTTTTCATTTTGCCCCACCTGTAGGGGCAAAGTGAAATACTGGAGGCATGGCTTATTATTGTGTTTTCGTAAAGTAATAGATTATATAAATATTTAGTTTGCAAACTTTATTGAAAAGTAGTAAACTGTCACATGAAATAAAACCCTCGGCGTAGCTTGATTGGTTCTTTTATTCGATGTTTTACATTATCCCACTCATAAAAGAGTAGGTCGTCCTTATTGGGCCATTTGAAATACTTTTGAGTTTTTTCCAAGCATTTAACTTCACCTCCACGGAGGCTCTTCTTGATAACTTGGCCTGGAAAGCGATCTCCATTATATTCCACTACCACCCAATCACCGACATTAATCATATCGCTTGTCAATCTATGTTCTTCGCTTGTAGAAGGAGCCTCGTCTGCCCAGTCCACATCATCATCTGTGTCACTGTCAAGATTCATATCAGGGCCATCGCTTTCAGAACTGGAAGTGTCCTTTTTATTAAAAAGTCGAACACGAACTCTATTGCGTTTTGTTCGTTCTTTCTCAGTTTTTAGTTGTTCAGCGGCTTTAAGTTCATGAAGGTAGGGTGGCCTTGTGAGAATCATTGACGACCCCCTTTTATGGTTCTTTTTTTCTTGAACAGGTTGGGCCTGAACTTCTGGAATGGGCAAAATGTCACTTGGGGAGACAACAGACTGCAACGAATCATTTAGATTTTCAGTTTCCTCTATACGAGCATTGTCTCGCGAACAGGAACTTGAAGGTGTTTCTACTGATGGTGTAGAAGTCGCTTTAGGTAGAGGGCGATTTGTGGTTTCTGCGGCAGAAAATGATCCTTCTGGAAATGTTGGTTGAAAAGGATGGATTCCAGTTTTAGAAAACCCAGATATGGCATTTTGGACAGTTACATCTTTGTTGTAGGCTTCGCCGAACAGTTTTCCGACATCATGAATGGTCACTACCTTTCCTGGGTTTTCCCGTAGCCACACTTTCACTGCTTGCTCATAATAAGCACTTAACGGAAACATAAAAGCAACGTCAAGTGGTTGCATTCGATGTGATGTGTGAGGAGGTATCACCACAATTTTCACATGACGTGCTTTGGCCAACTCAATTAGTGCTATGTTCTTTACATGAGTAGCATGCCCATCGAGAATGAGTAGAACAGGATCGCTTTCGGATGGTTTTGTATGTTTTAAGAAGTGTTTGAACCACTGTACTAAGATATCTGTTTGCATCCATCCTGTTTTGTCTGGAACTACAACTGAACCTGGTGGCAATCCTATTTCAAATAAAGGATTGTGCCTTACTCGTGGAAAGACCAAAAGAGGGGGCACATAGTGACCAGCCGCACTGAAGCAAATCTCTGCAGTTACTAATGTCCCCCTCTCTGCGGAGGTCAAACACCCAACTTGTTTTTTTCCTCTCTTTGAAATAACTTTTGAGGGTTTATTAGGAATTGTGGATATTCCTGTTACGTCGCAGTTATAAATTCTATTAGCAGGGAAGTTGTGCTCATTCAGAACAGTATCCAGTAGGTTGTAAAATTTCTTCACATTTTCCATGTTGAAAGCCGACGCTCTTGCTGCGGACTCTTCTCTGGTAAGCGAAGAGATAGTTCTTTATTTCTTTTAAAAAACGTTGCAATCCAGTCCTTATTACCGGTTTTTTTTGTTTCGTTGTTGAATGAATGTTTGGTGTTGTTCATTTCTGCATATTGATATGCCAGAGACCTTAGTTCATTGATAGACAAACCAAACATTCTTGACTCCATTAGGAGTAGATAATTCACTAATTCCTTCTCTTGTTGTTTGGTGAATATTGTTTTAAACCGTCTCAATTTCTTTTTAGCGATAGCGTTAATATTTCCTTTTTTCTTCAGTTTCCTGAACAACGTAGAAATCGGAAAATCATGGTCCCTGGCTGTAGTGCTCAAACGCACATTATCTTCACGGACTGCCCTCAACGCTGCTACCATGTTTTCTTCATTCCAGCTGTGCTTGGATTTTCTTTAGTATTCTCGCACCATACTGAATCTAGGAAATTTACATTTTTTGTAAAAATGTATATTAATTGTTGGCTTATTAATTTTTAGTTGTTTTTACTTGGTATCACAAAGGTGTCATGTCTTCAAAGTATGCTAATTCTTTATTAATTGTTAATTATTTCAGATAAACTTACCTGGGGCAAAGTGAAAATATTTTTACTTTGTCCCCATTTATATTTTTCACTTTGCCCCAACAAACAGCACTATACTTAAGTAGCATTCCTCAAAATTAAAATGTAAACAATTCAGTTTCTTTATCAATTTCTGCTCTGAAGACACTCCTTTACATCATACATATTACTTATGTATTTATCTTGATAAACAAAAATAAAAATTCCATAATTTACAACTCCCATACTTACAATTTTTAATGAAGAAACACAGAAAATTTAACAGCACAATATATACTATTCACGATTGATTTGCGATCCAGCAGGATGTTTTTTTTTCTTAAGTTGCATTTCTGAAATTTTATTTGATTGATTTCTAGCAATGTCAAAATGAAATTGCCCTGTTGCCAGCTCTAGAGTCCCCTACTTTTCTAAAATAATCTAGTAGTTTAGAATTAATAAAACATAATATATTATACCTACTTAATTGTCAGAATGGTGAAAGTTATTGACAAAGTTACTAAACTGCAAATTGTGAAAGCTTTCAACCACTATAAAAGAGATAGGCCAGACTTCACACGATTTACGATTATAAATCGATTAATTGATATATTTGGGGTAAGCATGTATTATTTCTTAAATATCCAATTGCAAATTACTTATAATTTTAGGTGTCTGAGCGTTCTATAAGGGACATTTTATCATAAAGACAGGACGTTTTGAAATCTTCCATTTGTAGTATAAGCGCTAAGACGGACGTGTTCTTAAATTACACGTTTAGAAAAGATTTGCAACGACAAATTTGGCAGTATCATCTGAAGAATG
>JABXWE010030502.1:0-11354 GCA_014611495.1 Limonius californicus
TTATAAGTTAATGTATTTTTAAATTTAAATATCTCAATATGTATAATATTAATATATTAAATGTTTCCTAAGATAGGAGAAGATACAAAGTGATTTTGTAAAAAGTCAATTGCAGCAAGCCTAGAAAAAAAGCTATTCCGTCTGCAGTCAGCTGTAATGAGCTTTGAATGACATTTACCTGTATGTCAAACTGTGTGACAGTTCAGGTAGTTAAAAATTTTGGCCCAACAAAATGTGAAAATGAACAAGTATTTAGTTGCAACTGATTTGTAATTTATTAAGGTAAGTAAATTACAGGCTTTTCGTCAAGATTTCTTTCTTTCTGTTACAATTTTCATATTGTCGGATTCTAAAGCTTAATATAGACGGGACAATCCCTAGGCTACTGCAATTGACTTTTTAAAAAATCACTTTGTATAAGAAATATCAAAAAAATGTGTATTGTAGTATTAAATAAACCGTTATATCGCTATGTTCAGTAGATTTACGTGTCCGCCTCGAGTTTTGTATATTAATAAACAGCAGAACCCTCATTAGCCCTTGTCCAACCTTCGGCAAAATATATCAAACTTTCTGAAGTAATAAAATACTATTATGACTTCGTTGAAATTGTTGTGCAACTTAGGAAGATACAATTTGAATTAAAAAATATAATAATATAAACACTAATTTTAGGATTTGCTTCATAAAATGCATACTAAAAAATAGTTTGCTGAATGTAAATGTAAAGTAATATACAGAAATGTATAACAACTGTGATGATATGTGCTGCCCAAAAAAGTAAACACGTATCAAATGATGTTGGGAACAATAAAGTGGACTCTCCGTTGTCCACGCATGGATATGAAAGCTGGGAAATAAATTTATAGGACGATACACTACAATACATAATAAGTAATAAAAATTTTGAGAAGAATTAAAGGAAGCGCAAGGTTAGATCGAAAACTAAATAAATAAATTCGAGAAGAAATGTAAATATATCCATTAAGTGATAGAATAGAAGAACATAAAGAAAACACTTGAACCGAATGACAGAAGCCAAAGAAAGCGTTAAATTATAAGCTAGAAGGAAATAGAAGGTCCGTGATGAAGATGAAGGCAGACTGAAAATGTGAAGTCGAAACAGGCACTTGGTTAATCCATAAAGGTAGAAGAGAGCAATTCCGTGAACTATTACAACGGTCTCATGCACCATTAAGAATATTGTGGTATATTAAAGTAAGAAGGGGCCAGCGATAGCATAGAAGTAGATTATTTTTAATGGGCGTTATAATGAAAAGGGGTTATGCAGGCCGATGGTGAATATTCGTAACTGTAAATATGTTACGGTAAATGTAAATAAGTCGGGGATTATGCATGATAACCCTTTTTTTTCTCATTCATTCATACTACCGCCCCCTCCCGGAACCGCTTTCGTATTACTTCAGGGGGGTGCGGGCGTCCCTTCCACACTAAACATTCATGCAACATGCACCCTAAACTTAACTAACCACAATGCGGTCGCCTCAGCTGAGATTCGATCGCCCCAGCGGATCGACTACATTTCGCTGTGGCCTCGAGTGGCAATGCGTTCCCGCACTAGACCACCGAGGTCCCTATACATGATAACCTGTAATTATTTATAATCACCAGAAAATTTGGTAAATGTAATACAATTCTTTGTACGAGGACCGTTTAGTAGAAACACGCTTGGAGGCTGTTACAAAATTTTTATTAACTCAATATAAAAAAGATTAATATTAAGGTATGAGTTCCATTGTCGTACTAATCTATATATTTCTTGCTGATCAAATTCTTGCGGCTGTTTACGAAAGCATTATTTAATGGCAGTCTGCACTGTAGCGTCCAAAGTGCATCGTTGTCCCTTAGGGATTGTTTTAATGAGCCAAAGGCATGAAAGCCGCATGGGGACAAATAGGGATTGTAAAGCGGGTGTTCTAACACTTTCCAGCACATACGCGTAGGTGTGTCTTGAATCATTCGGGCTACACGCGGGCGAGCGTTATCATGTAAAAGAATAACACTATTTGTGAGTTTACCGGGATGTTAAATGTTATAAGGTGTCCGCGTATCGTTTAGCATTGATGTTCACATCAGGCTCTTTATAAAATCCAACAGTAATACAACTTGATAATAAAAAATACGGTTAATATTACTTTTCCTTTGAAATTTGAGATTGGAATGTTTTCGGCTTCGTAGAATCTGCATGCTTTGATGCTTCGATTCCGGTTCATAGTGACAGCACCTCTGACTATCTCACTGAGATAGTCAAAGGACAGCACTAAGATTCATCACCGGCGTAATCCAGTGTGGAAAGGTATTGCCGTCTTCTGGGTAGCGCATCAAATGCTGTAGTGACAATGCTGAACGAAAATTCTTTGGGTCATCAGTTAGCAGCCGTGGAATCCACTGAGCAGCAACTTTTTGATAACCAAAGAGTATGAATAATAGAATGAATGATGCTCATCATTTCAGAACGCTCTCTGACTTGAATGCGTCTATTTGCCTACAAAGCAGTTTCCAGATGACTCAAAATTTCATTTGAAGTTGCAACGCGAACATGTCCTGGACGAGCCAAACCTGTAGTCGACTCTGTTCCTTGTCGACATTTTCTGAACCACTCAACCACTGCCGTGTGAGAATGACTATAGCCATCATACACAGTTTTCAGTCTTTCACAGATTTTTAGTGGTTGAAGTCCTTCGGCGGCTAAAAATTGAATAACAGTACGCTTATGATCTTTGGACGGATTCTCTAGAGTAAACACCATTTTCGAGCTCCATAAAAATACACACAAAGAAGCAGCCATAATGACAGTTGACAGATACCTGACCAATACGTCAATACACACTTTCAACAAACGCATGCAATTGTCATCATGATCAAGTCGCTTACCCCAAAGAGCTTCAAATTGACGGAAGCTCCTGTAAATTCTGTCATTGTTTGAGTGTGTGTGTGTGTGTGAGGGGGGGGGGTTCGTTGCTTTTCAGTGGAATTTATGGAAATTTGAATCTTTTCACACAAAAGAGGTACTCTTGTTGAAAGTTGAAATCTTGCACTGTTTTTGAGCTTTTTCGATTTGAATATTCAGAAGCATGTGAGGCAAGTTTAATTGTAGAATTGGCATCAAAAGGTTATTCAATGTTCCAAATGTCGTAATTCTAGCTCAAACGCTTTACACGTTATACCGACGAAGCTGGCTCAGCGGTGGAGCATTTACCTTTAATTCGGGATGTTTCGGATTCGAACCCCCAGGCCGTCTGTCCTGATTAAGGTTTTTCGTGGTTGTCCTGGGTCAAACAAGTAAATACTGCGATAGAATAATCCACGAAGTTTCATTATAAAATTTTTCTGGTCTTTCCTATCCTTACATTCCCATTAGTGGTTGAAGAGGGGCTTAGGGATCTGGTGCGAAACCGGACTGATCCCTATAGCGTTCCGCCCCCTTGTGGGGAATGAACCTACGTTCATTTTCTTTCCACATGTTATTCTAAAAAAACCATCCTGGGTGACGCACCTTTGAAGAGCTGTATCTTCTCTTAAGAAACATTTTTTGACCCACGTCCATAGGAAGTTTTTTATTTTGATGAAAGGACTCAGCACCCGGAAAATTTTAGTACCTCCGAAAAACGTCATTCTCATTCTTAAAAGCGAGGTTATGTATAACCTACTACTACTAACAATCGGTGCACTAACACCGTTTTTGAACACCCGTTACAATCAGTTTACTCCTGTTCTATCGCTGACTCTTTTGCCAGTTTTTTTTGAACAACCGCTATTGATTAATCAAGGGTAGGAAGTTGGTGTCTAGTTTGTATCAAATTTGGAAAACAAGTTTGTTTATTAATCTCATGCTGATTAAGTATACTTCTGTTTCTTCTTAGATTATTAATTATTAATTTATTTCAGTCATCATTGGACGACATATGTTTAGGTCGGCAAAATTAACCAATGGCTTACTTAACCCCTTTTTATTTAAACACCCGTTACAATTAGTTTGATTCTGGTTTATCACGGACTCCTTTAACTCTATTTTCCTGAACACCCTTTAATAAAGGACCTTTATTATTTTACCAAGGGTGGGAAGGTGGTGCTTATATCGAATTTGTTGCTTAAAAGAACCAGCAATATCGTTGTTTTCAATGCTGGTGTTAATCTTTAATAGTATCTCCCTTAATTGGAGCTTATTACTTCAAAATTTAATGTAAATCCTGCAAAAAATGTGATACTTGTCGGTGTCAGAAAGCTATTTGTTCCTTCCTAAATTATTAGAAAACAATTTTATTATCTATTCTCGTGCTGTTACTACTACTATACTGAAAATCTAAAGTGATTTTTCTGCAGGAGAAAGTTCTTCCGTACACATAATAGGAGATGCACCGATGCAGAATCCAGTAGAGAAATTAGTAAAGTTCTTATGCCGCAAACCACATATTATTCTGCATGGCTTGCTTGTTTCGTTACAGTTGTCTAAACAAGTAATTAATTCAATGAAAACAAGGCCGAGGCGTTTGTATCGCAACGACGCGCGGTGTTTCGCCTCCAGCGATAGTTACCCCTCTGCGAAACACGCGTACACGCTCAGTACAGAGTTGTTAAACAATATGGTAATGCTTTCGGTATTCGTTTTGCCTTCCGGCTATTGCGATCTTCGATAATATTTTCCTGTGGTTCGATAGCATTCGTTAAACAACACCAAAGAGTGGAAATATGCAAAGAAAATATTTATTATATTATTATACAATACAATATTTGATAAAGGTTGGCCATGGTAAACAGACCAAAGTTCTTTACTTAAGAAAGACTGTTTACCTTTAATATATTTATTTTTTGTAGTAAAATGAGTAATACGTAAATTAGAATGTGACTGGGTTAAGTGTCTAGTGTATAACCGGCTTAGCATTAAATTGTGCGAAAAAGATGTATAGCCACAGGTGTTGGTCGAAAGCCTGGCACTTCAGAAATCACTAGATCGTTCGGATCATCTACCTCTGACTGGAGATGTGCGATCCACGACTGCACCTTACACGTGATGGCCCTAACTAAACTAACTCCGGTGGATCTAGCCTGGAAAGTCGAGAAACGTTCCCCAAGCCAAAGTATAAGTTGTCATGCTAAGGGCTGAATGCCAACTAGATTATGTTGTCATGTACGATGTCCTTAAGATGCAAACTATGAGTCCCTGGCCATAGTAACATAGAGACGAACGAAGAAGTTGATGCTCTGGTGAAATCTTACTCTGAGATGTCTTTGATGGGACCTAGGATTCCCTCAAGCAGCCATGAAGTAGAAAATATCAGGATGCTCAGTTCTCCACTTCCTGGGTATTGCAGGGAGGATTGCGTCAAGCGGAACTCCACATGAAGCCCAATACGCTTTTGCAGATGAACAGAGGAAGCATCCGTATGGTAAACGGCCTGCTGTTGGGGCGGGGTATCTACAGAAGCACTTACACACTATAGTGACCAGCTACGATTCCATAAGTAGGAAGTGGAAATGTTCAAGAAACCTCCATTAATATTCTATGTCGATGTACCAGACTGCTGGAACAGTGATAAACAATTTGGTACTATATTAATGGAGCCCCAAGTGGTGAAGGATATCCCGATTAGCAAGGGGCTAACCTTCACGCAAAGCACCCGCCTTTTCGGTGATATCTAGTAATTCTCTTGTCGGTAAGGGCTGAGAGCTGTGGACTTTCTGCACCATCGAAGAAGAAGCAGAAGAAGAACTGGGTTCGTATAAGTTTCGTCTACTTGGATTTTAAAATGGTAAAGTCGGTTTTCGGATTGATTGGTCAGTCTAAACGGTTTCTTTACTAATTCTTACCATATTGAATAAATAGAACTACGCCATAGATTGAAATATTAGCATACGAGTGCAATATGTTTCTGGCTACTTATATAAAAAATAATAATATTGAACATAAATATAGAATTCCATACAATGATAGTAAGTAATACGTAAAAAATGCACTGAACATACTATTTGATTTTCATTCATTAAGAACATGTTGGCAATATTTAACAAACAGAATGATAAATCACGATTATTGTTATGTCTTTGATACTGGTTACAATAAAACACAAGAAGGAGTTTAATTATTTTATTACACACACAGTACACTATTACTTTTCGGTTGGTGGTCAGTTGTTAAGTGCCGGCCTACCCCAACATTCTTAGGTAGCTCGGTACCGCAACCCCCGCTCAGCTATTCACCGAAGGCCGGCATACCTCACAATTATGGTATAATTAAAAAAAATAGTTTAAAACGTAATTAAGTATGGATACAAACAGATATAAATAGAAATAAATTAGATTAGAATTAATCTATATTACGAAGAAGGAGAAATAATGAAGTATTGGTGGCAGTGATGGCATCAACGACAATTGTATCAACAGTTATAACGGCTTAAGTAACAGAACACTGTTCAAAAATCAACTGTCCCGGACACATTTTTCTCGAATTTAATAAATTAGTAGAATAATTAAAACGAAAACTTAATATTTTCTAGGGAATGTTAATGAACGTCATCTTCTTTTTTAAAACGTATCTTAAAAATTAATTGTATTTGTAATGTATAGGGGGTGTCTGATAAATCCCGTACGTGGTTGCTAGTGCCCCATTGGGCATAGGGCATAGGAAAATGCCCACCAGATACGGTGGGCACCGGGGAAATTAAATATCCGGGGTGAACCAAACCTAGCAACACAGGTCACTTTACCGGGACCACTTATATAAAGAGAAAGGGTCCGGTAAGATGGTTGTTTTCATGGGCTGGAAGAGACCCTAGGTTTCGGCGGCGGAAGAATAAAAAAAGAATCAAGCCAGTCATACTGTTTACAGTCTACGCCAACCTGTTATGCAAACGTGAGCTATTGCTAAAACCAAGGAATATATATTTGCTGTGGTTGGTTTCCAGGAATTCTTCCGCGTAGCAACTTCTTGGTCCTGGGACGGACCGGGCTAGTTGTCTTGACGACGTTTCGGCAAAGTCACATTTGCCATCTTCAGGTCTTGTCGGATAACTTTCTGCTGATGCTTCTTGTAATACGACTGTCGTCAAACATAAAGCATGTGAGGTAGCCATAGGTGAAAATACCTCTAGCGTAGTAATCTCCCTCGACTTCAACGCAACGTTGACATCGACGATACAAGTCGCGGAAAGCCTGCTTAAACTTGTCGCGAAGAAGTGCGTTTAGTTCGGCGGTAACATTCCGTTGAATGTTTTCCACGTCGTCAAAGCGCCTTCCCTTGAGGCCAATTTCAGCTGAGGAAACAGCATGAAGACCGCTGGAGACAGATCCGGCGAATAGGGAGGATGTGCTAAGACTGGGACATTTCTTGTTGCCAAAAACGTCTTCACAATCAAGGCAGAATGCACAGGGGCATTGTCGTGTAAAAGGTGCCACTTGCCGGAGGCTGCCAAATGCGGTAGCACACGTCGAATGCGTTTTAGTAAACGCGTCATGACACCCTTGTAGCACAGGCTAGTGACGGTGACACACGGTGGCACAAATTCTTTGTGAATGATGCCTTGACTGTCGAAGAACGTGATCAGCATGGTCTTCACTTTCGATTTTTGGAGACGGAATTTCTTTGGCCTGGGAGACGTCTTCGATCGCCATTCCATGCTTTGTCTCTTGCTTTCTGAATCGTACCGGAAGCACCACGACTCGTCACCAGTAACAATTGGATCCAGAAAATTTGGGTCACTGTTGGCTGTTGCAATGAAGTCGCGGGAGGTGTCCACTCGATGCGCTTTTTGCTCAGCGGTCAAATTGTGCGGGACAAATTTGGCACAGACCTTCCTTTTATTCAAATCCTTCTCCAAAATGGTTCTAGTGGTTTCACGGCGAATACTCAGCTCCTGCTCCGTCATACTCAGTGTCAGTCGTCGATCAGCCGCCACAAGTTGTCGGACTTTTTCGATCGTTACGGGGTTTCTCGTTGTGATCGGACGACCCGGCTTCTGATCATCGTAAAGGTCCTGCCGTCCTTCACGAAATCTGACAAGCCACTCGAAAACGCGAGTACGGGACATGGCCTCATCGCCGTACACAGTTTTCAACTCGAACATCTCGAATGTCTCCGTGGCCGTTTTCCCCAATTTGAAACAAAACTTAATGTTCGATCTCTACTCTAGTCTGACTTGTTTCACATGTGACAGCTGCACTAACTTGTTCATTCGCATGCACAGCCTACCACGCAAGTTTTGACAGAATGCCGTTTTAGCTATGTGTAGACGAAAGTTCCAGCTACAATTTATACGATTTGGAAACAGTCAGTTTCTTATAGCGTCCGCAGTAGTGCCAATCCCGTTTCATATTTGTCCGACCTCGTATATATTTAGCATATATAGTCCTTGCTAAAACCCTCCAATCAATTGAATGAACCCAAGTTAAAGCAGCGCCTAACTAGCAGGTAGAAGGTGCTAAGCATCACCAGCTAGGCTACCAGAAAAGACAAACACGGCAAAAAACAAAGTTAAAGCCACTTATAATATAAGGTCTATGAATACTGACAACAAACTCACACAATTAGAAAACGAACTAGAAAAAATAAAGTGGGGCTGGCAGAACTTAAAAGAAAAAGAAAACATGCCTAAAACTGTTATTCAGGAATACACTGTACTGGAAAGGATAGGAAGATAATAACCACGGAAGTCTTGGTTTCATAATAAACAAGAAGGTTGCACTCCAAGGCAAACTGTATAGAAGTAGCTTATATTATATTATATTATATGTGTGAAAAAGTTATAAAATACAAATTATAAATGTTTCATGTTCTACAGATAGAATCACACTGAATCCGGTAGCGTCCTGTACAGAAACTAACGGCTGTTTTCCGTTTGACCACCCTGTATTGATAAAACTGTGAACTATTATATTCTGATTTACTTTTGGTTTAATTCCATGTAGTTCCAGTCCTGCAACGATAAAGTCAATTAACTTAAACTGGGAGTTTTAAGGAGTTATATTCAATAATCAGCAAATATTACTGATTTTTTATTTGTTATTTTATGTTTAGGACAAACGGCGGTTAACTTTCAATGTTTTTTCAAAAGTTAGTAATCTATGTTATTGTAGTTTATAAATATTTCCTCTTCCAACTATATATCGCTGAGAATTTACCAATCTATTGCAAGAACTCCACTAATCAAAGCCAAAATACGGAAACATCACTTTTGGAAACCGCTAAAATTAAGTGCAACTGTTTGATGACTATTTGAACATCCACCATTATCATGATTTTCAAGTATTGTGTCATTTGTGTTGTAATATACATTGTTTTAATACCAATAACAGCACAAATATGTTTTGTTTACATATCGCAGTAGCTGGTAACACGACAGGGAAAGCTTAAAATAACATCAGTGTTTACTCTTGTTTTATACCAACCTGCCCAATTTCAAATGATATTGGAATAAACGGTATAGTTTTACGAATAAAAAATACCACTACATCACTCTTTGTTTCAAACAATATTTAAAAACAAATATTAATCAAACAATAAATACAAACTGCGTAAAATTGTAATAAATAAGCTATCACAAATGTTCTAGAAACGTCTGAAGATAAATTTAAAAAGTCACTTCGTTCTGTAAAAAAAAACAAGAGTTACACATTGAGGTCATAGACATACTTTAAAGAATTTAGAAGATTGTACGTTGCCGTACAATGAAAATCACTTTGTTTTTTAGTATACGTTTTAGTTAATACCTTTACAACCTGGTATATACAACCAGCTGGAGAAAATACTTGAGAATAATTTATTTAAGTTTTATCATTAGCGGCATCATTTACCCAGCTAAGATTTGAACCATAGTCGCGCTACTCAGAACCAATACCTTTATCTATCAATTGAGCAACCAGACTCTCTATTTGAACATTGTGGTTGTATTCAGGTTAGAATGACGAGCTTATTGACATTAATCTGATTAGCGTTTCTCATTTGTTTCATACAATGTTTGTGCCGAATCCATGCTATTAACTGATTAGTAGTGTAAGTGAATTACAACAGCCCTAATTAAGTTGTTCAAGTACTATTACCTACTAATTAACGTCAGTGATTGATGAAATTCGGTGTAGCTTCTTACTAACATGCTATTCATACAAGATTATTCGATTATCCATTATTATAGCTGCTCGAAAATATTCTTATTAATTTATATATTAATAATAATAAAAGGCAATTTCAACCTGTTGAAATTGCCTTTTATTATTATTAATATATAAAGTATGAATTTCAACGAAGTAAGGCAGCAAACAATTAACTTCTTATTAATTGCCTTAATCTTCGACATGAAGGTTTTTACTGATAATGGATGTGCTTTCAGCAGCCCCTTTTCTAATAAACTAATGACATATACGGCTTAAGTTATTTCCCACATTTCAACACTGTCGCAGGAAGACCCCTGCCTATTATTGATAATATTAATAACATGGGTGCAGAGCAGAAGAATGCAACCACTTATCTTTTCCATCGATTCAAATTCATTCGCCAATAAGCAGCTATCGGAAACAGCCATTATAATCTCTCTACACGAACTACACGCAATACATGATGTAAATACGCCCTAACGCCGTACCGATTCACAATATCAATGATTATAAATCTATTTAATCGGTGCAATATCGGCCTTTAGAGGAGCTCTTAAGCAGCCATAGGCTTGAAGTGGAATTCAGATGAGATAGGTAGTTAATTGGCCCTCTTCTGTTTATCTATCCACCTGAAGGAGCAACTAGGTGAACTCCCCTTTCCATCTTGAATGCGATCCCTTTAGAAACTCACGACCTCTTGACGTTCCCTGAATGCAGGAAACCTTCACGGTGACGGTTTAGAGGGATTATGAAGCTAAGAAGCGGGAAGTGAATTAGTTTGCTATTACCTTGCAGAATAGTACGCCATGAACCGCTGCCTTTTGTTTGGTTTGGTTTGAAATTGATTTCGATTTACTGCGATTAATTTTTATTCCAAATAAATATTCACGTTACGTGCACACTGACGTCTGCATTGCTTTTATTAAATTTTTCTATATATTAAGTAGTTTTTTGTATTTCAATACGGAAAGCCATGATCTATGGAGAGTTTCTATATGCTTTGGTAGACTAGACACATATGATTTACCGCATCGCCAATAGATGCATCGATTTAATGCAGTCCGAAATGTCTATCACCAATTCATCAAGAAACAAGAGCTTTACAAATAAGTGGACGCGACTGCCTCCCTGGACTTTCCCATACTGGAAACTGTTCATATCATCTTTATTCAACAGTAGAGTTATTTTCCTCAAAACGGTTGTTCAAGTGCTATCCTAAAACCTTGCCTCGTAACGAACAGACTTACAAG
>JABXWE010030503.1:0-16604 GCA_014611495.1 Limonius californicus
TAGCGTAGTACTTTAAGGGTTATGCATCCAGTCATATCTAGCAGTTTTTGGGATGTCGTCCATCCATCTGGTTTAGGGTTTCTTGTGCGCTCTAGGTCTTTACTCTAGGATTTTTCGAGTCCACCTTCCTGCTGTCTGTTGATCTCCCTATATTCAGTTCCTTCTTACGGTACACATTTGTTGTTTCACGTCTGTTACTTCCAATCTTCGTCTAATTTCGGTATTGGGCATTCGAAATTTAATATAGAGGAATCATCTTCCCATTTCTCTTTGAGTTATTTATAAATTATGTATTACCTTCGTGTTAAGTGACCCACATGCCCAGACCGGTAATACGTATTGATCGAAAATACTTGCTTCTAGTGAATTTGCTATTTTGGTAGTTTTCTGCTACCGTTCTAATGCTGTCCAAGCTAGAGAAACTCTTCTGGTAAAATCTGCTTATAAATTATATTTGGAAAGTTTGATTGTTGTCCTAAGTATACTATTATATAACTCAACGTTTTCTATTATTTCATTTTCTACTTTTATTTCTTTGTTATTTTACATAGGCTCGTTCATCAAGTATTTGGTTCTTTTTAAATATAATTTTAGACATATTCCTTTTGATCGTATGTTTAGCTGACATTTCCTGCAGCTCTCTGCTGTTGTCTGCTATTAGGGTAACATCATCCGAGAATCTTAACTGGTGTGGTTGTTCACCATCTATCGTCATACCTTTATCTTCCCACTCTGGAGTGCTAAATATGTTTTCTAAAACCAGTATAAATAATTATGAAGAAATCAGTTCTCCTTGCCTTACTCCACAATTTAAGTCCGTGTTAATAAACTACAGCATGTGTTAACGCAAATAGAATTCCGTGTTAGGCTTACATGATCAGATTTTCTTGCCACATCCATAGCAGCATAGCACGTTTCCTATGTTAGTACGTTTTAATCAATAATCTCTGGACACACATTTCAGTGCAGGTATTATAGTGACATAACGCGTAATTTGAATATTCTATATAGCACAAATGGTAATTTAGGAACTCGTCCTCTATTCAATATTACAAAGTAACTCCCCCATCAAATATTGAACGAATCTAGCGACATGCGATTAAATTACTGTATATAGTTTGTCTATTCTAGAATTCCTGGGACATTTTCTCTTGAATGATGTTTAGTTTATTGAACTCAAATAATAGAAAAATACTTAATAGTCGGTATGAATTTGAATGCGAACTACTCCAACCACTTCACGACAATATAATTATTCAAAGCTTTTGAAGCTTTTCCGCGATATCATAACGATAAGCCCATTTGTAAATGCTGGCCATATTTCGGCGCCTATTGTGTTTATGTTACTGATAAACGCACCCTGACACCTATATCAATATCCCTTTGTTACAATTGTCCAGTGTGTGTGATAAGCAAATGGATTTTTATTGTCAAACTCTCTGTGTATTAAAATGAGTAACTCTTTAAAAACAATTTTGAAACACATTTGTTTAACCTTGCTCTATTTCTGTTGCTGTTTTATATCAATTCCTGCACGTGCTTTTGCTTTACCGCCAAGGTGGAATTGATCCACCATTGCGAGAGAAGATTTCACGTAGCTAAATTGTTTTTTGTAGTGGAGTTCAATTTCCAAATACAGTTGTTTGGTTTTCCTCGACTTGAAGACTCAAGGGATTATTGCTGAAAATGGGGTTTTGTTTTAGTAACCATTTCCTGTGCCTCGGCGTTGTAACGTCTCGATTTGTTGGATAAATTGCGAAATAAATAAATAGGTGACGTAATGTAGGTCATACCGTGGCTGCTATAATGTTCCCTAGGGGAAGAAGATAAATCGCGTGATGAAATTGATACTAGTATTAGTTCCTTAAATAATATTTCTGTAGTAAATTAGTAAATTAGTTTCTATGTACTCAACTTTCGCTGTATCAGCGACCTTTACATACGAAGGTCCAGTTTTAGATCTTTAATTGAATGCAGCAAATCTAGAATCAGTCTCATTAATTTGCCGTCGGTATTTAACTTAATGATATGGTGATATATAATTAGTGACCAATTCCTCGAGTAAAAGTCAGTCGATGCCATCGTGGCATTCATGTTGCATTCATAATAACAATAATAATTCGCCGTGGGCGCATTTTCCATGTAACCTCTGCCAACTGACTACCTCCCGAATGATTAATGATTAACCATGCCACACACATTATCTACTCACGTAGCTACTAATATTCACTACGCTACTGTTTTCAGCAACTACTTACATAGACACACCAATTTTGTATAACAACTATAATAGGATCCAGCGCTTGTAAACCACACATAATAATAAGTAAATAATATGCAACCAATCGGGTAAACGCATATAACACTTCATGGGGTATAATTCATAACCTCGCCGGCGACGCCACTAGCTACATTAGCTGATATTTCCGTTGCAACCCATCTTTATATATAAACACATAAGCGGTAACACTAAATTCGCACCTTGCCTCAGATTAGAGGATAATCGCATCGCAATCAGTTAGTAGGTTCACAAACGCTATTAATTTGTTATTACGCTAAAGATATGCAAGCTGACGCGTAGCTATCAACAACACTGCCTGTTGAAGACTGCTATTAGTAACTCTTCTTAACACCCACCTTGTGTTTGCCTCACATTCCAAGAAACCCTTCCCCGCTCGGCCTCCCGTTCGAGCCTGTATAATTTTTCCCAGATTTTACTGAGAGCTGATAGAAACTCCGTATACTTACGCAAATATTTATTTGTTGAACGTACAATTAGGTAACGTTCACAGTAGCCAAAGCTACTGTCTAACGTATTCTCACTTTAAAAAAATTGTTTCTCTTTTGATATACAGTAAAAACGATGTACAACAAATAAATTCCACGATAATCTCAAGTTATGTTTGTCGAATCTAATCATATGTAGGTACTTAAGAGATATTTGATTTCCAATTCCAACAATGTAATATTTTCACTTTGTTTTCCGTACATTGAACAATGGACAGAACAGAGTGAGGAGAGTCCACGATTAGTACAGCAATATTTTAGCTGGTCGTGGCGTACATACAGCATTTATCTGCATTAATAATCTGTATAAATCACTGCTTTGAATTGTAAGTATTAATTTGCGTAAATAAGGGGAAAGCTCCATGATAACTGCAAGTTATCTACCTAAATCTTTTTGCATAGTATTCATGTTAGCTATAATTTATAGTATGGAAGGGGTACTATTTGTGCTACGGATATCATCCTAAAACATGATTACATTATGACACAAATTACTATAATAAGTTACGTGGAAAGAAATACTCACTCTTAAGCATAAAATCAGTAAAATGCTGAATATTTTTAACAGAACAAGTTGTATACGTTTATTTTGCATTTTTAATATACAGGAATAAGCCAAATGCAATCTCTAATAACCGTTAGTAAGCTGCAATTTTGAAACTCTGTAGAATTTCGCATTGACTAATACAATTGTATATTTACGCGCTTTCGTCAGGTATATGTATTAGAATTTTTGAATACGGTAATAGTACATAATAAACACTGTATCTCGTCTGCCTCGTCATGTATTGTGCATAAACTCAAATTAATCGTAATTTTCAGGTTTTATTTTTATAAACTTTTTAAACTTTTTTTTAATGGACATAAATAACACTATAAAGACGTTCGAACTGAAAAATAAAAAAAATAGGCGTCAATGTAGTATAAGTGTTGTTAGCATTGAGAAGCGTTCGGATTAACATTTATAATTCAAATACGTATATACAGGAAAGTATTTTAAATGCAGGAAAGTAATTCGCTCATTCTTAATTTTCTGATATTTATATTTATGCAACTATATTCTATAAAATATTTATAGAACAAAAAGCAACACTGTAAATATGTACGCGATATTCTTTTCTTGAAATTATAACTGTGCTTAACTGTATCTAATGCATCACAGAAGTAAACCCATAACTAACAAGTTGTTGGTAGGCAGAGCGCGCGCATTCTGGGCAAAACGTCGATTACAGCTTGGGTCTGTTCCCCATCATTACCTTTCAGCGTACAAAAATCTTGCGCAGCAACCCACCACGCACAATTTCTCAATTGGGTTTCAACCGTTGGGTTTTCAAGTCAAAAAGCTTTGTTTGAATTTCTGTCGTTCGGATTCGGCGATAAACTGTAGATCCTGCGCTATAGTGCTAAGGAGAAATACGTGGCAGGGTAGAGGCCAGTGCCTAGCAGCGGGGCGAAAAGGCTGTTGATAACGATGCTCTTATTGACACAAAACTATAATGATAAGCTTCATGAAAGCGGAGCTTCATCTTTAATCGAATAGTAAAATTGTTATTATATATACACTAGCAGAACATGTGGGCTACGCTCCATGTTTTGTTACATAAATTTACGTTTTAAATTAAATTAACTGTGTCGCGATGTAAAGTATTGTCAAATTGCAAAAAAGAAACTATTGTAGGCCACAATAGACACGTTCAAGTTGGCTTTACTGAATTTGACGTTAATAAATTTTGACAGTCTTTGTAGGCCATAGGTAAATTTATTTCTAGAGGCCTGTATCCGATATTGTAAATCATTGTTATGCTAATTAGATCAAAATCAATTTATGATTCTTGAAAATGCTTCCAAGTTTTAATGCACCGCGAAGGCCTGCTGACACAAAATATTGGGTCCGCCACTGATTCGTGATATTATTAAAATTTAAAAATAAATTTGCTGTAGGTTCTTATTTTGGTATTTTTAATTTTTTCTGTCTAGTATTTTTCTAATTGAAATATTGCAGGCAATAAAAGGTTCGTAGGACCTAAGAAGTTCGTAGGCCCTAGGCGTTATGCCTATACGGCCTAAGGAATTAAGGGGTCCTGTTGACTGTTAATTATTAACTGTAACATATTTGGTCTCAGTGAAGTTTGGTATTTATTACTGTTTTGCATTCATCTTTACTTTATATCGGCTTGATTTTCTACTGCGTTGTTTAAACTGTATTCCTGGTTTAAGTTAAAACTTTCATTATTAAGAGTTACTTTGGAGAAGTTGGAAAATAGGGAAACATTAAACTCCATATTCAGGTGCAGTGAACATTTTCGTGAAAAATATTCATATTTACCAGCCACTTAATTAATGGAAACCATTATTAGTTCCTACAATTTAATTAAAAGTTTTTGACAGCTTTAATCGTACTTCGTTTTAGCAAAATGGATTGCAGAATTTGGAGCATTTGCTGTAAATAACTTATTAAATCGCTTGCTGACGTCACTGTAAGAGGCAAAGCTTGCTTTTCCTCATGTTATTATTTAATATTCTAGCACGGAAGTGATGTTGATTTAAAACGTAAAACTGCGTTTCATCTTCTTTCTTTTCCTGAATGTCATAAAGTGGAATTTGATTTGCTTTATGCGCAACAAACAAAATCGAATTAAATTTTCATATTTCGTATTTACGTCGTTGCGTTTAACGTTTAACTGCAGGCAAAACAGAGCTTGCTTTGTAGTGCCGTTAATAGTGTCAACTTCAAAAATATAAACATAACCTGCTAATTTTTTACCCGATTGCGCCATACGTTTTTGGTCGTATTTAGGGCTTTGCAGCAGAACTTTCTGAGTCTACCTTATATATATAATATATAAACTAGCAGCAATGTTCCATGAAGGTAATGCAAGACATATTAGAAGGTCCAAGTAAACAACACTCATATTCGCAGATCCTCCATACTCTTTTCTGTGTAATTTTGATATATCTGGGGCTGCTACAGTAATTTTTCAAGCATTTGCTTTTAACTCTTTCGCTGATTTATCTGCATTCGAGCGAAGCATCAAAAAGTTTATATTATTTCCAGTCGACTTGGTTTAATATTTTCATCCTTTTTGATCCAATAATGAGCCTGGAGATTTTTTTCATATTTTGGTTTATATTCGATCTGAACGCATACGAGTGCGGTTCAGTTCCTTTTACATTTAATCTCAACGTTTATTAGATAGGGAAGTTATGTAATTATTCAATTTTGTATGCTATGGCACAAGTACTTCACTTTTAGTACGCTTTAATGGCTCTGCTTAGATTTCATCCTACCCTAAACTGTTTTATCCTAAGAAGTTAATATTAATTAAGGATCATGAACTGACACTTTGTCAAAAATGTGAATTATATGCAGCTGCCATTATTGTCATTATTGTTACATCTACTACACATCATAACGCCATAGAATATTGCCCACTGATTTGATTACTCCTTTTCGCCCCTTTGAAATTGCAACATTGAGTCAATGATTATATTTAATATCTAACACAACGAGTTTGTTCATTTCTTGGGCGAGGTTCGGTTAGATAATGAACGGATGGAGCGAATTACATTACATTGTTCCAATCAACTCGAATTGAAACGGCACAGTAATAAAATATGCATAAATTAAACTATTAATGAAGGTAATTTATGAATGCTTTAATAAATACTACAAAAAGATTTTCTAAGAGATGGTGATGTTTAAATATGTTATTTGGCAATTTCTCTTATTAATATACCACAATTTTTAGAATTTCGCGGTTTATTAGTGATCTTCTTCGGGTCTTGGTACCTGCACCTTTATTTCCCAGGTTATAGTGTTTAAACACACAGATATATGAAAATAGGACTTAAAACAAGGGATCGAAGCATTTACCAATCTTGTATGTATATTGGAAATAAAGTATCTAAAAGTGTACATGATCAATAAATGCACTACCAATATTGGTAAACTAGACATCATTACTTAAAGAATAGTGAGGTGAGTTGAATTGGGTTAAGTACCTGTCAGTACTGTTTTCAGCAGATGCTCGGTTTCTACACGAACAGACGTTTTGATATATTTTGTATCTAAGTTGCTATGAAGTGGGCGATGCTTGCGAGCTTTGCTGGTATACACTTTTTTTGGGAATGTTTTTCTATCTATTATTTGTTGCTGTTTCGAATCCGTGAGATTACCTGCAGAAATTGTTGCGTGCCAGGAAATCAAATATTACAAAATGTACAAGGTTGCCAGATATTAAATAAAGTTTGAACTTACTCCAGAATTAGGAAACCAGATCCAGCGCCTGTAATCAGTTTTATTTAAATTCGTCTTCCAGTGTTTTTTGTATGGTATCATGAACGAAATGATGAAAACAGCCTCAGCCTTAAAAACAAAACGCGTGCCTTTACATACCCTGTACAGTGAATAACATTTACTACAATTATGTAATAATTACTACGTTACATGTACAGCGAGTACAGCTATTACTATTTCGCAGTTGCTACTTCATGTCTAAAGAAATGTCAGTATTTAATCTGACTAAAGCGACATCCTGATACACACCAATGCACATTCCACATACCATGCCATTTTCTTTAGATTTGAATTTATTTTTTTACATATAGAACAAAAACTTCAACTTAGCGACTGCTAGACACCCTTAGCACAGCCTATGTAGCTGTATTTTTTAAACATCTTAAAAGAACATATACAGAATTTACGTCTGCACGAAATTTAAAAGTTCCGTATTACCATTCACAAATACTTATTTTGTGTTAAACAATAACTATGCTTTGTAAATTGTTAAATAGTTTCAGTAAATGTTAATAAACTGGCCGCTTACAATGTTAAATTTTTGTCACATGAAAGTCTGTTTTTAAAAATGAGTCCCAAATGTTTTGCATTCAACTGTACTGCTGTCTTTAAGTTGTTGTAGAATATCATCTTTTGAAGTGAACTCTTCATCTTTCACAATCAAGAGTACCAAGTTTCTGATATAATATTTATTATACAGGGTGTCCCAAAACTTCTGGGACATAGAGCTACCACGTATTCTAGAGGTCAAAAGAAGTCGATTGGACCCAACTTTGTCATATACCAAAATGTACCGTTTGCCCGTGAGAGGAGTTCAAAGTTTACTTAAAAAATCACATTTTTGTATGCTGTTCAGAAACGTGTGAACCAATTTTAATGAAATTTGATATCTGGGCACTTCAAAGGAAGCCACTACTTTCAGTAACGAAAGAAACCCAAAGAAAATTGGAGAAGGGTTAAAACCACCCCCACCCCCTGATAAATTTGTTCAGAATTTTTTTAAGGATGATGATACGATTCTATGTTTTTTTTTAAGGTGAAGACTTATTCATTAGCTTCATTTTTTGACCCTCGTAAAAGCTCCGTAATTCGTATAGTTTCGAAGAAAAAAAATGTTTACTCAAACACTGATAACCGATATTATTATTGCAGGTTTAAATTGTATTACAAAATTTAGTTGGCCGTAGACACAAAAATAAAACTTTTTTACAACAAATGTTCAATGTGACCTCCACCTTCATTGATGCAGAGGTCAACACGACGTAAATAATTGAAATGCACCCTTCTTAAAACATCGTCGTTTTCTCGTAGTGCGTTTACACCATTTTGAATTCTGTCCCACAGTTGTTCAGCATTATTAATTTGTACCTCGTATACTTTTGTTTTTAACGCTCCCCATATGAAGAAGTCACAAGGATTTAAACCTGGAGACCGCGGTGGCCATTGAATGGGTGCTTCTTGTCCCCTACCAATCCATCTACCAGCAAATTGTTCATTTAGATATTCTCTTACGGCACGTGCAAAATGAGGTGGTGCACCGTTGTGCATAAAAACATGTTTTGACGCAAATTAAGGGGCAAGTCTTCTAATAACTCTGGCAAAGTTTCTTGGAGAAAAAGAAGGTAACTAGCACCATCCAGACGATCAGGCAATCGGAACGGTCCAACCAAAAAATTGTCGATAATTCCGACCCAGACATTAATTTTAAATTCTCGTTGATAATGTCTAGCTTTAACAGCATGTGGATGTTCATCTGCATAAATATGTTCATTGTGTAGGTTTGTCATGCCACGACGCGTAAAACAAGATTCGTCAGTAAACAAGATATTAGTGTGGAATCCATCGTCGACTACTCTGCGCTCCCGAATACTTTCTGCAAAATTTAAACGTGATTCGTGGTCAAGCGGCAATAATTCTTAAACTGGCTGGATGTGAAAAGGACGAATTAATTGATCGGTAAGGATCCGACTTACAGTGCTTTTTAGAATTCCAGTTTCACGTTGCAATATTCTGGTACTGATCTCAGGATTGTTATCAATCCTTTGAAGAACTGCTTCTTCCACAATGGGTATTCGGGCTTGTCGAGGTCTTCCAGTGTTAAATCTGGCTGGCTGCAAACTTCCTGTTTCTCGAAGACGACATTCGATACGAGCAAAAGTTTTGTGGAATTCTTCGATTTGGATATCTCTCTTGATACACGCGGACACTCTCGCGGCAGTTACCTTGACAGTATTCAAGAACTAATAACATGTCGGTCTGCTCATTGAAAGGGAAATCCATATTTGATAGCGGCAAAAATAACAGCAGCAACAACAACAACAATTAAAGCATCAACGATGGTTACAATAACAAAAAAGAATACAAAAGCAACAAACAGTGAACAATTATTGAAAAGTTTCCTGTCAACAATCAACTGAGATGATTATGATTTGTTTCCTATCAAAATTATCACCTTTGTTTTATTTTTGTGTCTACGGCCAACTAAATTTTGTAATACAATTAAACCTGCAATAATAATATCGGTTATCAGTGTTTGAGTAAACATTTTTTTTCTTTGAAACTATACGAATTACGGAGTTTTTAAAAGAGCCAAAAATTAAGCTAATGAATAAGTCTTCACCTTAAAAAAAACACAGAATCGTATCATCATCCTTAAAAAAATTCTGAACAAATTTATCAGGGGGGGGGTGGTTTTAACCCTTCTCCAATTTTCTTTGGGTTTCTTTCGTAACTGAAAGTAGTGGCTTCCTTTGAAGTGCCCAGGTACCAAATTTCATTAAAATTGGTTTACACGTTTCTGAACAGCATACAAAAATGTGATTTTTTAAGTAAACTTTGAACTCCTCTCACGGGCAAACGGTACTTTTTGGTATATGACAAAGTTGGGTCCAATCGACTTCTTTTGAACTCTAGAATACGTGGTAGCTCTATGTCCCACGAGTTTTGGGACACCCTGTATAATGTTTTCGCATAATGAAATTATCCTTGCAAAATACTATTTTTATGCACCTGGCAGCACCGTATATGTATATATACCTGTAAATTCCCCAGCACTTACCTTTCCAATGGGCGCTACTTTGATTTTGCACATTTAGACAAAACATTACTCTCATTTACTCTCAAGAGCTTAATGCGGCCAAACTGGGCGAGAAGGTATGTTAAAAATACTTCCATGTCATATTTTCATCCTTCAAAAGCGCGAAGCAGCAAATGGTATTCTATTGCACATTCCCGATATAGTCTAGAACTCCAGATCAACGACCAGAAGTATTCTAGATTTCCCTATATTGAAATTTGCGAACCTTCAATTTCAGATATAGGCAACACACCATACATCTCAGAAATTCCTACAATGTTAAAACAATGCGAGTTATTTTATTACAGATTAAATCGGTGTACAGACTAGTATTTGCATTACTTTGACAACTGTTGCGACTAACAGATTGACCACTAAGAATACGGAACACTCTGAATTTCGTTTATTCCTAGTCTTATAAAGGCCACACGCAACACAACAGTAAAGACTAAGGAGGTAAAGATTCTAAATTATGTCGTTGTGGTAACAATTTGCTGCGTCATCTAGTATTGCAAGTAGAAGAATTATTGCAAATATGGATTTATATAAATTATTTATTATTATTATTATATTATTTATTATTATTTATATTATGCAAATAATAAATACGTTGATGTACCCGGACAGAGTCTATACACGACTTTTTCGTATACCATATCTATGTTAGAGTCTTAGGCTGCAATTCAAAGTAGTATAATATACGGTTCGTAGATTCAAGATTGAAGAATTTTGTATAGGTCTATTTAACTGGCCGTTTATGTTAGGTTCAACATCAGCAAATATTACTTCATATCGTCGGCTAACGAGAGTGCATCATCTAAGAATGCAGTTAACGGCGTCCTTCTGAGTAAATATGGCTACTTGATACGGGAATCCCTTTATAGAACGAAATATTGCAATAGTAATAACAACATCACGATTGGTTTTGATTGATTGTTTTTATATTTGAATATAACTTTCTTGCAAAATACAAATCGACCAACACGGATGGTATTTGCGTTCAGACTACTTTCTGGAGGTTCCAGACGTGTTGCCGTAACTGATAGTGATACTTATTGACATTCGCAAATTATTAATGGTAAATATGTGAATTTTCTGATTTAGATTTTTATCAACAATGGTTTTTATTCAGAAATAATCTAAAAATATAAGTTGTTCATTATGATTTAGTCTTGTTTTGGCTTCTGAAGCTGTATATCGAAGCTGGCGAATTGGCAAGGCTATAGTAAATGGTTTCAAAGCAGGTGGTAGACTACTTACTATTACGTTTCCTTCTGAAAGTGAAGTGGAATTCCTTTATTCCAGACCTCTCATGCACTCTCGTTAGCCGGCGATTAATGCTTACGGAATTATAAAATTTTAAAATGTCCTGTGCAAAATATCTGCTTTAAAATGCCTCATAGCCAACCGTTTCCCGACGACTTCGACCTGTGAAACGCTTTAAAACAGAAACTACAAATAGCAAACATTCGTTCGCTTTATTTACTATTTATGGCTTCATTGAATTTTATATGTGTGGTAAACAGCCAGCAGTGCAATGAGCAATTATTGTAATATTGGAAAGCGCTTATGTATCGAAATACGATATCTAATACACCTAACTGTTTACTAGACTACTCAAACTAACTGTAAAAAAGTGGAAGATTTGTCTGTAAACAATATTGTAATTTAGGGCCGTGTTTTCGTTGCACACAGAATTCTTTAATTAACTTATTTAACTTGTTGCTATTAGAAAAAACAAATTAAGCAAATAGAAAAGAAGCACAATCGACAAAGTAAACATTATGTATTGTTTGCCCGATTATGCCACCAATCAATACTCTCAAATAATTTTCCAATTCCAATTTTAATAAAGAAGAAGAACGTTGTACACCTTGGTAACATTTTAGAATCTTTGGTTAATTTAAGCTTTGGGAAATATCGTCACAATTTGTTCTTCCTATATAAAATTCATTTTCCAACCGTAGCTGCTAAACTTTCATTCTTGAATAAAGTATCAGACTACTCTTATTCGACCTTCTGTTGGTCAATACTTGAAACACTGTTATACAGCGTGGGGATAAAAATCCGCACAAAATGAAATATTTTGTTATTTATTGTTTTTGTAAACCCTAAAATTTTGTTTTTTAGGAAGACATTTCCTCAGCTATTTATTTTGTATCGGCTTCTGTTTCTGCGCTATCACGTCCTTTATTTTTATTTTAATCGCAGGTTCCCTTTTCCTTCTTATTTTGATAGATCTCCTCACCAGTTAAATGGTGATATAAAATAATTGCTCCCCATATTGTAATTTTTTTGTGAATAATACACAGTCCAAACAATTTAGAACCTATTTTTAAGGAAAATAAAAATATTATATAAACATTTAGCCGAAGAGAATTTTTAAATAGTCCACAATTAACCAGTTCGCATTGACCAGCACGTGTGTAAACATTTTGTATCAACGTCCAATAATTTCCAAACTGATACTTTCCATTTCTAATCCGACGTCTTAAAACGTCTAAAATGAAATCGCGATATCACATGACCCCACAGGCAGAACTGTAGCGGCTTGCACATAGAATTCTTGGGGCTGCTGATTGAAGAAGTCTTCCACAACTATCTGTACTTCTGCGACAGACTCAAAATGTCGACCTTTTAACGCCCTCTATCGCAAAGCGATAGATCCGGGCTATAGGATGGATGCTCTAAAACCATCCATTTCTTTTGTTGAAGGTTTTCTTCTACCACATTAGGCATTAGTAATATGAGGCTTACCGTCGTCGTGCAGCAAAATGGCCCACGCGTAAGTTTTTATGGACGTTTCCGTCTTATTGCTTGATGAAGCTTGTTCACTGTTTCATTGTACAGATTTACATTGACAAGATACCGCTGCTGCAACAATAGGTAGTTAGTAAGCTACACATCAATGGGATTTTTGAGTACGTAACCGAGACCGTTATGCGATTATGCATTTGAGCCTAATAACTTTGGTATCAAAGTTTCATATTGTTCTTATTTCACATCTATCTATTGTTCTAAGGTTACAGATTGCACATATCTTAGTTTCCTAATAACCAATAAACTACTTCATATTTACTCCCAAACTTATTTAAACTGTCCATTATGCGCTTATACGTTTCAATCTAATAGCTTTGGTATCTAGTTTTACATTGTTCGTATTTCTTATCTATCTATTGTTTTAAGGTAACAGATTGCTCCGATGTTAGTTTCCTAATGACTACTTAACTGCTTAATATTTACCGCATTGGTTACAATTATTGTTTTACCATTTAGTTGGATGTTCGATTCTGGATTGTACTTCCTGCTTTTCCCTAACCATCCCCTCTGCAGTTGACAGCTAGAGCTCCATCGTTTTCTCTCTCTCTGGTACATGTTTCGTCTCTTCTCCTTTGTTTTCCCCTTCCCCACTCTCTTTCTTCTTCTTCTTCTCCGTTAGCCTGTTCTTCTTCAGTCGATTCTTGATCGGATTCTTCCATTAGTGCGTAGATTCTTCTTGCCTCTCTTCGGATATCCTCTTTTCTTCGTGCTCATTCCTCCCATGTCTGTTTAGGTATGCCGGTGTTTTGGATGTCCCTCTCCAATGATGTATTCTACGTGTAGCATGGTCTTTCGATCTTCTTTTCTTCTGTTTGCATGGCATACGCTAGCTGTAGAGGATGGTTGGCAGGTCTTCTTAGAATATGTGCCCAGTATTTGGTTCTTGATGTGGTGAGCCTTTTCGTTATTGTTTTTCCTTCAAGAATTTCTTGTGCCGTCGAAATGTTTTCTTCCCCTGTGGCTAGTTGAAATAGTTTGAGTATTTTCTTTTCCATCCTTCGAAGTGCCATTCTGTTGGTTTTCGTGATTGCGGTGGTTTTCAATCCGTATAGAGCAGTTGTGGCTATAATGGAGTTGTATATTAACTTCTTTATTCCGTTTGGTAGTTTGTGCTGTTGGAGGAGAGGAAGAATTATGTGTGTAGCTTGGTGTGCTTTGGTTATTCTTTGGTTTACTGTCTCCGGTCTTGCTAATGAGTCTGGGAGATAAACCCCTAAGCACTTGAGTTTGCGTGTTTGTTTTAGTTCCCGGCTCCCTATTTTCTGTGTGTTGTCGGCTGCATCTCTAATTCTTTCTTTGTCTGGGGATCTTACCATCACTTCGCATTTGCTGATATGTATTTGTAATCCTGCCTCTGTTACGTTTGCTACCAGCATGTCCAAAAGCCTCCCCGCGTCTTCCTCCTCTTCCGCTATAATTAGAAGATCATCCGCATAGGCAAGAATTTTAGGCAGGCTAAGGTTTTCATCGATTGGTGATGGTGTCGTCAGTTGTGAGGCTGTTTTTCCTAGGACACTGTGCAAAGTCATCGTGAATAGTCTAGGCGAGAGTGGGCATCCTTGATTCACCCCTTTCGTTTTCTTATATACTTTTGTTCTCTGCCCGAACCATTGCAACATCGTATTTCCCTGTAGACATACTGTTATTAACCGGTTGATGAGATAGTGCGGCGTTCCTGGATCTTTCAGGGCTTTCAACAGGGACGAGTGCTGTATGGTGTCGAATGCTCTTGTTAGGTCCAGGGCTACCAGTACCGTTTTTTCGCCTCCTCTCCATCTTTCATCCAATATTCGTCTTGTTACATATATATGGTCTTCCACAGATCTGTTATTTAGGAATGCTGCTTGGTACGACGGTATTTCTGGGGTTGTCTCATCCAGTACTATCAACAGGTATTTTGGGTATACTTTGTATCTTACACTTTAGGGTCGAAAAAAAAGTTAACATCACATCACCAAGTTTTGTCAACAGCAGCTATTGATAGAAGAAAGTCATCACCATTTTGCCTATAGTCTGTGAGGTGTTGCAGAGATAAGCCCATTCGCAACAAACTTTCCTGTAACTCAGATTACGAACAATACTATGGACAGATCCTACACTCGCCCCAACAATTTCTGAAACTTCTCCAATTGAAATTGGACAATTTTCTCTAATAAGGTCTTCCACACATGCCATATTGTTTTCTGTTAATGAAGTACACCGTGCACCTGGTCGCGGCTCATCCATAGCCCCTTCTTTTACATTCTTGAATTTTCGGCACCATTTCTTCGCAGTTGGATACGCAATACATGCATGTCCATACACTGCTTGCATTCTCGTATGAATCTGCAATGGCTGTACACCCTCAGCGCATGAAAATTGTAGGACTCCACGCTGATCAAACTTGGACGGATTTTCAACAACAAATGCCATTTCAAAATTGAAGTTTTAAAAGTCAGAATCAAAATCAAACGCCAGAAACTTATTAATGTGTTGCTTACAATCACTACTAACATTAACAGACGTCATTTGAATTATTGCATTTGTTTTTTAAGGCTAAGTTGATCAAAGATGGGTTTCAGTTGAACAAGCCTCGTACTAAAAGTTTTAAGAGTTAAAAATACTGCGAAACGATTTCTTTTATTATTTTAGTGTTTTCAACAATTTGTACATAAATTCTCTATTCTCAGTACGCATTTTTAGCATTTGTCCAAAATTAGATTACCTTACGCAGTTCCATTGTCAAAATACAGCGAGATCATTAATACCAATATAAAATTGTGTTACGGGTCAAACGAAGCTTTTCTACAGGGTGCGTCGGAATAAGTAATCTTAATACAAACCTGCAGAAGTTCCTCGCTTTAGCGCGGCAAAACGGCAGTTGCTCTCAGTAGCTCAGTCGAAGGAGGGGTGGTTCTCAAGAGTTTGCTCATAAGAGGGAAAGTAAAAGGTCGAAGTCTTATACGGGGTACGTCGAAGAAAGTATGGGCGCCACCTCTTCCTGTGTCAATGATACAGAGCCTTCGGGAAGAGGGCGAAAGCCTGCTATCTTACGGGATGTTCTAAACTTACCTTCCTGGGTCTCTCTTTACATACAGGGTGTACAATAATAAGTCGCGATAAAAAATTATAAGCATATATTAAGTAATAAAGGCAAGTTTTTTGGACTGAAGGTCCGGATACAACAAAATGAGTAAATAAGGACCAGGTTCGATCCACAGTATAGGCTAAAATTAATAGACAGAGTTTTCGGAGCGCCCTGAATGATTTTCTCTCCGGGACTGGCTTACGACATTTAGGCATTCAACTGCGTTTACCAGTATCCGTAGAGTTCACATAAAAACATGCACAAATACATTTTGACATTGATATTAAAATAATCAAGTGGAGTGGCATAAATATGGATTATGCAACTTAATGTTGCTTAGCACTAAATTGCAGGCATGAAATGTAGGTCGGACACCGAAGTCTTTGTTGCATCAAGAAAATGCACTGCGTTCTTTTGCACTGATAACATACAAGCGAGGTACAAAGTTGCTTTTACCTTGCACGTTGTAGAATTACCCAGGTAGGCTTTGAAGGGTTGTAGCCGTCAGGGGGAAGTAAGAGGATCGGTCAGCTAGGCGGGACTTCAGGCGTCGAGAA